>VRLP01003039.1:0-72272 GCA_009660295.1 Lophius piscatorius
CCCCCCCTGCGAAACGGGTTTGTGTCTGTCTCTCACCCCCGCACAAAAAAACACAAACCCCCGCGGAGCTAATTTTTCCTCCACCCCCCCCCCCCCCCCCCCCCATTAATTAAATGACTCAAGAGCAAACAAGTAGTTTACAGTAAACAATGAAACCAACACCAATGAGAAACCTAACAATTGTAACCGTGACACTTATCCCCAACTCTGCAGTAATGGAAGAAGTTTTCACTGAGAGAAATAATAATACCGCTGATATTTCCTGTATGAAAAACCCCACTGAAGAAAAAACAACTTAAATGTATGAAAAGTAAAAGAACTCATTGTGCTGCTAAATGTTCCCCATCGCTATGTTTGGTTTATTATTGCCGCTGCATTCATTTACATGTTGTATTTTACTTCTCATTTCACTACTTCATGTTGTATTCTATAAATGTGTTGTCGGATTTGAAAGCTTGTACGTAAAAAAAATCAAATAATCTGCAGCGTTTTTTTTTGTCACACAACCAACTTCACGTACTTCAACAAAGAAACTTCATTCAAGTTTCAAAGTATCCAGCCGAAACATTCAGGCGGATTATTTGATAATAGAATCATTTTACACTTAGTCACCAAAAATGTCCAAATTCATTCAAATGGAGAAGGCCTTCAAATACATTTTACACTTTTCTTTTTTCCTCAGCTTTTCAATTCACCATCTCTTTATCATTTCAGCTAGAAACATCCTTCAAACTTTAAAACACTTTAAGAACCTTCTTCTTAAATGTGGCGATTCAACCAAATCTGGATCATTTATCATTTTCCCTGAATCAGACCTTAAACATCATGTGAGGTTTTATTTATTTATATCAAAAAGGTAGAACAAATATGTGCTGGGATACCAGGATCGATGAATACTAGGATCATCTGTGGCATCGTTTAAGCCTCAAACGACAAAGAGCACCAAGTGGTCCAGCGGAACCACCTGGTAAGACTCCATTATAAATCTGATCGATGATTTTTTTCATTCAATCTAGAATCTCAACCTTCTTCTTCTCAACCACTTGCTCTGTATTTGAAATCCAGCTTTCACACCTGTGATTCCTTCGGAGGCTGCCAACTTTAATCTAATCTATAACTCTGCATCATAATCCATGAGATTCTGTTTCTTTTGTCTACTACAGCTCTGAACCGCTTCATGTACTCAGGAACAGACTTGTTTTCAGCTTTGTCATATAGTTGTATTCCAGCTGATCCAAGATCCGTTTAAACGGTGTGTAGGTTTTCTGAACAATATGGTACATTTTTATCAACACATACGAGAACACTTTAACTCCAGTTTATTAAAAACACTCACTGTAAACCAGAAGCAAGCCGCGGCCGACGGTTCTCCGGCGCCGAGTGAGAAATGGAACATATTGTCCACATCTAGTGTGATACGTGTTGTACAACTGCTGATGTGGAACATGTGAATCATTAACATAGCTGTGGTTTTGCAGAAACGTTCTGTTCTCATATTGTGAAGGAAGGCCTGCAGAAGAAATGTGATGAAAAAAAAACTAAGTTTAAAAGTCCATGTGAGATGGTTTTATATCTTTTTCTTGGAAAAAAGCCATTTTTGAAATTCAGATTCTGGTTCAACAGCGACACCTACAGGGCAGCAAGGTGAAAGGCAGTCTGTGTGAAGGGGAGAGCAGAGGAGGACAGACTTAGCTTACCCTCCCCTACAGGTGGGATCTACTAGATCAATTGAATGCATATAAATATGTTTGTTAAAAAAAAAACCCACAGGAAATGATGCTCTACGACAGGACGTCCTCCCTAACCAATCCACAACCAGAATGCAATACTGACATGGCGTTGGTCCCCATTGCCTCCTCAGTTTTCTCCTTCTGTCAGGCCCTTGAGTTTGACGGACTGGTGGTAAAGGAGAGATTTATTCATTGCAAATTAAAACATTACTGAAAATATTTTAACTATTTATTTATTATTTGTCCAAATACATTTGCATTAGTTCAGCTTTGGTAGTTAGCTTGTTAGCTTAGCAGTTAGCTAGAAGCTCTGAAAAGCTTACCATCGATTATGGATTTGGAGTTTTATTATATATGCGTGTATGTAGTGTGTGTGTGTATGTGTGTGTTTGTTTGTCAGGTTAAAAGGATTTTTAACATTTGTTGTAAAAACATGTATTTGATCATGAATATCGTGAATAAATACCACATGTAGTTAAAGAATGCTAACCTCACCAGCCGCCACTGATAGCTAGTTAGCTAGCTAGCTAAATAGATAAACACATAGATAGAGTTTTACTAAGAGGTACGACAAGATATACCTTTTATTAGTCCTACAATGCGGACATTTTCATTGTTACAGTAGAAAGTCAGTGTACCTCTAGCGTCGGTCCCAAGCCCAGATAAATGAGGATGATTGCGTGAGGAAGGGCTTCCGGCGTAAAACATACAGTATGCTAAATTCATATGTGGAACACAAAACGGATTTCCAAACCGTATCGGTGTGGGTCTGGTTTAACAAATACCATCAGTGGTACCGTTAGCCAGCAGGGTAACGACCTATGGATGAAAACAAGAAGAAGAAGAAGAAGAAGAAGAAGAAGACAGAAACACACTGGATAAAAGAAAACAACTTATATAGAATCTTTATATCTGATTTAATATATAATTTTAGATAACAGTGAAAATATATTTTCAATAAATGAAACTGTCATTTTTTTTATTCAAACCAAAGGTGCTTTGCACGGATCGAGGTGATACATGGTTGAAAAAAAAAAAAAAAATCCAAAATGGAACATAATACCCAAAAGTCTTACATGGTTTTCAGTTTTAGAGGCATGGAAGAGTCTAAATACTGAGGTAGCCTCCGGTAAGTAAAACCACATCAGTGGTTAGAGATTGTTGTGGTAGCTCTCTGAAGCAGGCTGCATCTTTTTTTTTTTGTGTGTGTGTGTGTGTGTGTGTGTGACAGTGCAATTTTGGAAATAGGTCAGCCCAGTCTCAGAGGCTCGGCTGGGTGACAAACAGAAAACAGCATGAATACCTCCTGAACAAATCCTATGAATTCATGGGCCTCAGACAAGATTCCAGTCTGTGATTTTTGGCCGTGGCTCTGTGATTTTTACTGCGTCGAGCTGAATGCAGGGCTGGGATGGCTTTAAAGAGCAGCCTCACAATGGTTGCTTTGTGCTGGGCTTAGCTACTTAGGGGAGGCAGAGAGGCTCCTGGGGGCTGCTAAAAAAAAAACCCTCCAAGACGACACGACTCCAGATGCTGTCTTCAGTTTGGAAAACTTTTTGAGATTAACAAAAAAAAGTAAACCCAAAGTCAATTTGCATTGAAAGTGTGTGCCATAGTATCCACAGCTGAGGTGTAATTGAATTTAAGTTAATGGATTTGCAAGAGCAAAAAAAAAAGGGTAAGGTATACGTTACCGGGAGTCGGTGCAGGCTGCATGCAGAATGAGAAAAATGAAATAGTGTGTATTCCAGAAGGAGCTGTTTATTTATACTCATGCTATCACTGCCATCTACAGATCGGCAGTGAAAGTTCAGATAGGGCGCTCTGAGTCAGCCTTCTCCACATTTTCCCTCCTCCAGCACCAGATGAATGAATGGCGGGCTGTGTGAGGTACCGCCGAGCCCCCCCCCATCACAAATTATAGGACAAATAGTACAACGGTCAGATATCTGTGGTGACATCTGAATCCCCGCTCAGCCCCTGAACGCCACACTGGAGTCCTATCAGAGAGTCATCAGTGGCAAACTGAGACCACCGAGGACCACCAGAGAAAACCACAGGAAGGCTTTTCTTTCAACGATCATGTAACTCCTCCCCCTTCTGCAGGAAGGATATCTTAGACATCGCACATTCAAATTCAAATACAGAAATAATGTCGAATATCACTTTTTATTATTGTTCTTTTGTTCACTGTGACCCGTCATCGTCTTTGGTTTTTGTTTTAAAACATTACAATGAATATCTTTACCTTTATTGTCATGTGCAATATTATGTTTCAGTATAATTACCATGTACAATATTAGATTTATTATATATGTGCAGTTTTACTTTGCAGGATTATTATCATGTGCAATATTACTCATCATTATGCCGTTATTCTTAGGCACTGATTTACATTTACCTCCTATATACTTTAATACATTACACATAATATCATGTTCAAGTGTACTTTAATTACTTTACAGTATTATTATCATGTGAAATAGTACGCCCATTATCATGCTGTCACTCTTAGGCCCTAATTTACTTCTCATAGACTTTACTACTTTACAGCACGGTAATCATATGCTATATAATACTTTACTGTATTATTATAATGTGTAATATGATTTAACATTATTATTATAATTTGCAATAATATTTTACAGTATTATTATAATGTGCAATATGATTTAACATTAATATTATCATCTGCGGTTCCATTTTAAAGTTTTATTATCATGTGCAATATTACTTTTCAGGATTATTACAATGTGCAAAAGTTAAAAAAATATAAAAAAAAATTATTTTCATTTATATTCATCGCTCTAGAGTCTTCACTCACATATTGTATAGATTTGTTACTGTAGTTTTTGAAGCAATGCGATTTCATCTTGTCATATTTGATCTTACCTTTAGAAATTTGGAAGGCAAATTGTGTGAGGAAGAAAAAGTCATAAAGTTCAACAGAAAGTTTCCTCAGTGGAAAAAACTGTAATAACTCCGACTACACATCCATAAAATATGACGAGGATTCCAACTTTTTTTCTTTTTTCCCTGGGCAACAGGCAGCAGCCAAACATGTCATTAAGTGAAACCAAGGTCAGAATGCGTTTCACGCAGATGTGGGAGTGGTAGCCAGGGTTTGATAACAGGAAGATAAAACATTTAGTCCTAATGACTTACCTGGAGCAGAGCAGACGGGCAACACCATGGACATCGGCACGGCAATTTTGATAATTGGCTTTGCTGCCCTTTTTGCAGCGTTCCTCCTTCTGGTAATTGGACTTGTGTTCTCTGAGCTGATGAATTCAGACATTCCTCGTGAGGTTGCAAATAGTGGAAAGCTGCACACGGTTCATGGCTTGTTTGTGGGCATAGCAGTCGTGGTGAGTATCTGCAGTTTCTATGGAATTGTTTAATGTGTCCCTCGTCTTATTGTACGTTATATGAAAATCTCTCTTATTTTTTCAAATTTGATTTATTTCTTATTCTAGAGGAAATGCTTCTGCTTGTGCAACATGAAACCACTCTTTCAGGACCTAGTCGAATAAAGATGTCTGTCCTTCCTTTGTCCTCCAGCGGCTGATAAAGTTTAGATCAGAGAAGTTTCAGATAAGATCTCAAGTCAAACAAAGGTGTAAGAAAAAAAAAAAAAAATCAAGGTCATGCGTTCCCTTTCTTTGATCTTGTCATAAACAAAAGGTTTCTCAGCAAGAATAACTTTCACTTTGACTTTGCCCGTCAGGGAAGTGTTGTTTCGAAACATTCTCTCTGATCTTCTTCTTTTATGGTTGGTCTCCTCCCAGGGCCGGATCCTGCACCGTCTGGGCATTTGTCATCAGGTCAGCTTCATCCGGTGGTTCACGGCCTGGTTTCTGACTCACCTAAATCCAGTTCCTGCCTCACTGCGAGTGAAGGACCTGAAGTTCTCTGAGGTGCCGGTCCGAGTCTATGAACCCATGTCTGTGTGTGAGGGCCTGAGAAAAGGACTGGTGTACTTCCATGGAGGAGGATGGGTGTTGGGCAGCATAGGTACACAAAGTTCACACGACTCAATGTTAATGATGACTTAATGTAACGTGAATAAAATGGGTTGAGTGTAGAAACTCAACCCAGAAACCCTGACAGCAAAGGTATATCCTCCTAGAGCCCCCTACCCCCTGCATTGTACGAGCAATTTCCCTGAATCGACTCCTCAAACTAAATGTGACTCATTAATAATCTCAAAATTCCATATTGACTCAACCTTACCTATTTCTATGCTCTAAGATCAGATCCCATACCGACTCGATAATGAAGTAACTAGTTTTTCTGAGCTCAAAAGTAAAACAAGACTGAATTTCTTGAGTCAATTCAAATGAGATAAATTTAGAGACAATTGGATCTATGGTTGGGGAAGAAAATGTGGAAATAAATGTCAAAACAGCCCCGTAGTGAGTGAAATATGAAGAGTTACAGTAAAATATAAGTTAGATCTCCTTGAGACAGTTCATATGTGGTAAATTTGGACCAACGGTTAAGAAGTTATGTCTGAAAAACTGACCCTAGAGGGTTAAGTATGAAATATTAGGATAAAACATGTTACATTGAAGATAAATCCCCTCGAGTCGATTTATTTTCAACAAATTTGGACTAAATCGGACCAGTGGTTGAGAAATTATGGCCCGAAAACTTTTGCAGATCAACCTAACCCTAGTGTTGGAAATGTAGAACAGACCTTTCCCTAAATCAATCCAGTTCTTCCGCGCACTAAGGTCTATAAGGGTATACAATTTTCAAATAGTTTTTGAGTTATTGCGTTAACAGGAAGGCTCTGCTGTCTACAAAAAAAAACCCAATTACAATAAGACGTGATGATGTCCAACTCGGAAATAAAACAGAAATGTGATCTTTTGATCTTTCCTTTTGAAAAAAAAGAAGGTCAAATTTGGAAGAACGTGCAAAGAAAATATTTTAAAGTCCATCCATTTCCTATAAACACTAATCCCAGCCGACATCTACCAGGTAGACACCAGACAAGTCACAGACAAGTCACAGACAAGTCACAGACAAGTAACAGACACACAGACACAGGGCAGACGAATAGACAAGGGATTAGTCATGCTCACATTCACAACCACGGACAATTACCTAAATAAAAATATATATATATACATATATACATATATATATATATATATATATATATATATATATATACATATATACATATATATATATATATATATATATATACATATATACATATACATATATATATATATATATACATATATATATATATACATATACATATATATACATATATATATATATACATATACATATATATATATATATACATACACAGATATATATATATATATACAGATATATATCTGTATATATATACTTGGAATTATAGAAAATTATATAATTTACTGCTTTCCATTTGTTGTAACAAGATGTTTGTGGGTGGAAAGAAAATGAACTTTATGCTAACCTTGATGTGCTGCTAACCCTGACCAGATTCTGCTGACGAAGTCTGCCGGCACATCGCCAAGGAGTCGGACACCACCGTGGTTTCTGTCGGGTACTTAAAATTTTCATTCTATGCAAATAAACCCAAAACTTAAATGATCCTGCTAAGAGCCAGGGCTGATCTGTCAATCAAACTCCTCTTAGGTACCGATTAGCGCCTGAACACAGGTACCCTGCACAGCTGGAGGATTGTGAGGCAGCCACGTGTCACTTCCTGTCTGTGGCTGAGGCAGAGTTCAGCGTGGACTCGCGCAGAGTGGCAGTCGGAGGAGACAGCACCGGGGCTAACCTGGCAGCCGCCCTGTGCCAACGGCTGGCGAGGAGAGACGATGGACATCTGCTGTCCCCCTGCGCTCAGGTCCTCATCTACCCAGCCCTGCAGATGGCAGATTTCAACCTGCCCTCATACCAACAGAATCACGCCGTGCCCATATTGTTCCGCAGCCGGATGGCCTTCTATTTCTTACAGTACATCTCCGGGGACACGTCTATGTGCCAAGATGTGCTGGAGGGCCACCATGTCCCCACGGAGCTCAAGCCACGCTTTAAGGAGTGGCTCTCCCCTTCCAACCTCCCTCCTGAGTGTCTCCAACGCGGCGTCTACGAGCCCCCTGCCCAAAAGTATGATGGGGAGTTGTATCACGCCATCAAAGCTGGGTTAGAAGCTGACGTCTCACCTTTGCTGGCGGAAGATGATGTCATCCAGAAAACCCCGCCCACTTTCATACTCACCTGTGAGTATGATGTCCTGAGGGATGATGGGATTCTCTACAGGAAACGGCTGCTGGACTCGGGGAAGGAGGTCACATGGCAACACGTGACGGAAGGGTTTCATGGCATGATGAACTTTTTCAACCAGGGCTGGCTCACCTTTCCCTCCGCGGCGAAGGTGGTGGATGGCGTTGTCGACTACATGAAAACACTGTGATGATGAGAAATGGGATTTTTTTGTTTTGTGATAAACTCATACTTGTTTTACATTTTAATAAACAAAGCACACCTCCAGTGGTAGATTATTCTTCAGTAACACACAGAAACACACACACACTCTTAATAGTAACCTGCACAACAACAGAAATGAAAAGCCCGAAAAGCTGCAAACTATTTCTGCCTCCATCTTCACAGCAGCTATAGAGTATACTGCTAAAAAGCTCAATGTCGTTCCCTAGCCTTTAGGAATCTTATTTAACACAGACATCTTTCAGGATGCTCCGCCTGCCTTCCCTCTCAGTGTTTGCCGTAACCATAGCAACAGAGCTCTTCTGTTTCCCATTCCCTGCCGATGCTTTTATGGAGCCAGGTAAGACAACCTGCATGCTTTCTGTTTGACTATCTGGCCGTGATCCAACGTGGATTCAGATTTCTCCGGTTGAATGTGCTTCTCAACTGTTTGGTTGAGCACATTTTCAGCCACTCTTGAAATATTTGCCACAAGACTGAACCTGTTTATGTTATGACCCAGTGGCAACATCTCTAAACTAAAGATTGAGGGGACAAATATGGAGCCCTGGGGTTCACCGTGGAGGAGTCATTAAAACGGCTATTGCAAAAGTCCTATTCAATTTTTTTATGCATATGACGGCCTGTTTTGTTTTAATTACTCTGTAAACTTAATCCTTTTTTACCGAATTATCCAACTTGAAATGACCCCAAGAAAAAAGTCTAATAAGAGTCAAAACCTTTTCTAAAAATAGGCTTTACCAAAATCCTGGACGAATCTTATAAAAAATTGACAATTTTCCATGAAATACAAAATTGAATCTTCTGATTTTTCTTATTTACTGTTGAAAAATGTCTTTGAGCAAAAGAATGGTTTGTCTTGTAACGGTACATTTAAAGTTACTAAGATATTTCATTCATTTGGGACATTTATTAGTGTAATATTTGTAATATTTTTTTTTTTCTTGATGAGGACATCATTAAGCACGTTCATCATCAAGGACGACATGAATCAAACAGGGTTGTTGGAGAATAAATGGACCCAAACCGGCTGGAAAATAGAGCAGAAATACGGAAACAAAGTCCTCTTAGGCAACTGGGCCGAAGAACGACTTCAGGTAGGCATTTATGACCTGCTTCACTTTTCATGCCACTACGACCAAAACATGCTTTGATCCCAGCGTACGACTTAAAGTGAATGTGAGAACATAGACAACCTGCAGATCCAAAACATAATGGCCTGCGTTGTGGTGGCTGCGTGCCGAGGTTTTTGCAGCACCTCAGTTGGCAGTCAAATCTATAGCAAAGTGATTAGGCGGTCGTCCGTTCAGCCACATCAGCAAGGCCTCTTGGTGGGAGGGGCCGGAGCTGGAGACTAATTGCATTGATGTGAGATCGGGCCACAGGCCGCTGCTTTAGAATCTGAGTGGAGAAATGACCTAAGAAATACGACACAACAGAGCGGATCGATAGTGAAGTGTGAGCTTTGCTGATCTTTGCAGCGCCCATCGCTGCATATCCTCTTATCCTCGCTTCCCTTTACCGGCGTCTGTTTATTCTGTCCGACACAGTTCGCATTGGAGCCAGAGACGGCCAACAGTACCAATCGCGTGGACTATCGGCCCCACTGGGACCTCAAGCCAGACGTCTTTGAGAGAAGGTCTTCCCTGCTGAGAGCTGAGGTCAGCCTCTAACTGCGCATTCATGGCATTAACACCGATTGAACGCCTGTCACGGTCCTGCAAGTCAGGGCTTTCTTCTCTGAATTGTGGCCAACTTCTGCATAATATTGACGGCCGAGATAAAGGCTGGCGATAAAACTCTTTGTGAAAGCGAGTTTCTGCTCGGGCTCAGCAGGCGTGAAGAATGTGTAAAATCATCAGTCCTGCTGGCTACTTAAAGGCTAGTTAGAGCAATTTGCTGCTGTCACATGGCGAGCCTTTAGCAGATTATTGCAAAAGAGGAGTTCACGCCCTCCATATCTTAATCCGGCGAACGTCAGTGACTACATGCCGCCGACTGCTGTGCATTGTCTTCCAGGGGCTTCCATCCAAGCTGCTATTTGCCCACCATAGCCCACCATCCTCTCATTACTTAGTCACACATTATGGGGAAAGCTACGGGCAGAGGCGCACCAATTCTCGGCCCACTCTGCGACCCTGGCATCCGGACAGCTTGACATGGCAGCAGGAGAGGCCCGACCAGCCAATTTCTGGTAATGCCACAGTTTGAAGGGCCATTCCACCACTGCCTGAAGGTACCGATTAAACATGGCAAATGATGTATGAAAACATGCCGGCGCCAGCACCGTGACATGCTTCAGTGCAGTAAATTCTGTATGGGCTGAACACAGCAGCTTTTTTTTTTGTCCCATACCAGCCATGAGTGCAACAATCAGAACACCCAGGGTCCAGTGCCATCGGGGCGTTTCAGCGAAGGATGTCTGTCATTTAGGATTAAGAGAATTTATTTATGTTGTCCCTGTTGTTTGCAATTCACAACTCTAGCATGCCGTGTTTGTGGGTTCACTATGTTCATACAGAACATGAGGTCATAGAAGTGATATGCAACATTTATATGTGGGATATAAGGGGTTAGGGTTAGTGGTCATGCTGGCATGACCTCTGACACAAAGAAGTTAACTGCAAATCTGTGAAATACTACATTTCCTAATGAAAAAAATTGTCATCCAAACTATCAAGAGGCGGCTTATCTTTCATCTACCTAGATCATTTTGTGAACAAAACATGGAACAGTTTTCAGATATGGACCAGAACCCATTAGTTGAAACAGTTAAACTTCTCAAAATAAGCCCGTACTATGCAAATACAAATAAATACAAACAGTAAAAGCTCCTAAATAGTAAAAACAAACACATTTTTTTTAAAACGAGGGAATTTAATTGTTTGAATGTATTTGTAAAAGGATTTGGGTTGACATAATTGTGATCAGTACATTCAACACAACTGTGTTTAGTTCATGCCATATGATTCAATTACATTCATATGAACAGGTTTAAAAGGAAATATATATCCAATAAATATAACACCACAGTCACTTGACTAAGTTACGTCAACAGGTCCGAAAAAAGTAGGAACTAATAAATGAAGAAAAAGATTCGAAAAGTAATTATTACTAAATAATTTTTAGTATGTCTAAAGTGCTACATGATGCAATTGTGATGAATTAAATAAAGTTATGTTTTATATAGTGTCCAGAATTATGTTGCATCTACTAAACACAATTATGTTGAATATATTAAACAAAGTTGCGGAATACCGAAACCTTTTACCGTTACATCAATCTAATTAAAGTCCCTCATTTTGTTTTAATTGTTAAAGGGTTACCGTGACTCTCAAGACTTGTTTGCTTCAAAACATATTTAATGGTATCGACTGTATAAATGCAATCTTAAATTTACTCTACATCCCGTAGTTTGTACTAATTTGGAAAAAATAATTAAACGCGTAGGTCGCCATTGCTGTTTACGTTGCAATGCATTTTGGGTAGTGCCATCAAATGGTTCAGACTCTTTCAGACTTGCATCCATGAGCTGCTTCAGATTTTTTGCAGGATAGCGTCCGGCGAATCTCCTTTAGCCGTCGTTTATAACCACCGTGACCCGTAAGATCTTTCAGCAGATGTGGTCGACTAAATGCTTAAAATGCATCAGGAGGGAAGTGACGTAAACACAGACGCGGGTACTTTGGATGTTGTGTAGGTCCACATGCATCTTCCCACTTTTTTCTTCTCTTCTTATCTCTGGAAAGACTTACTTCGCTTCCCGTATTTCCCCTTCACTGGAAAGTACAACCAAAGGCAGCACAATGCGGCATTATATCGATTTTTCTCTCACCAATGCTACGGAAACAACAACTGGCTCCAGCGGCTCAGCGCGACATCAACCCATAATGCAATGCGTCGTTTAACTAATGGCGACCTGCGTATGTCAAATATATCTTAAACTTTGTGTTTATTTTGTGTTCTTAACACCGTCTATCATTATGAAAAAAAACATTTATGGCATAATGATGCCTTTATGCCATAAGTGGGATTATTTCTCTGCATTGGATCCATCCCTGAAAGGCATTGGGCCGTGAAACGCCCAGGAAGCAGATTGGGGTTCAGGGTTTTGCTCATAAACCCTATGACATGTGGAATGCTGGGATTGAACTGCCAACCTGCTGATCTTCCAACTGGGAGACATGCGCTTTACCCACTGAGCTATAGCGGCTCCATCTGTAGTCATGGGGGTCAGCATTGAGATTAATCAAGCCAGACACAACAAACGTCGACAAACACACACAAAGAAGAGAACTCTGGGTCAAATTTTATTTTCAAGGTACATCTTCAAAACATCCTCCGTTTTAGCCGTTTAAACTCTTGTGAATGTAGCATTATCAACGTAAAAAACACATTGAAGGACTAGACCTGTGCTGCCGTCCCTGACAACCATGGTGTATCCTCAAAATGTCCCCAATCCCCTGCGTTGTACAAGCCTTATTTTAAGTAATAACGCTCCCCAAACTGAGATAAAATATTAACTATAAGATTAAAGCATGATATGAACAAGACAGATCTCCTTCAGTCGATTCATCTGCACTGAAATTGGACGAAATCGGACCGATGGTTCGGAAGTCATGTCTGGAAAACTTTGGTAAAGGCTCCCCTTAGTGAGCAAAATATGAAATATTAAAGTAAAACACAATGTAATCAAGAAAGGTCCCCCCTGAGTCGATTCATACGCACTAACTGTGGACAAAATCTGACCGATGCATGGCCAAATAATGTATTACGATAAACTCCCTCTAGTTTCATAAATATACAACACATCTCTCCCAGAATCAATCCAGTTCTTCCTGGCTCTGAGGTCTATGTGTTTATAAAATTTGAAAAGGATCCACGATACACTTTTTGAGTTATCGTGTTAACACGAAGGACCTGCGGCGGCGATGACGATTTCAATAATATCTTCGTTTGTTTATCTATGTTTGAAACGGACTCTTCTATTTCTGTACCTGTCTTAACGAGCTTTAAGGTGAAATTGTAACCATGGAAACAGAAAGAAAAATCTCTAAATAGCAAAAGGTATCGGTACTTGGCTGTTGTCGATACAAAGTTTAGAGGAAAATATGAAACAAGATTTGAATTTTGAAACATCACGTACAAACTGAGGGACAGAACTTTTTCTCTTACGAACCCCCCCAAACCCCACCCCTCTCCTCTTTGTTCAGAAACACAGGAGCTAGTTTTCACTTATGTGTTCCTTTGCAGCCCTTCCAACCATCAACGGCCCGCTGAACTCCACAAAGTACCACTCGGAAATGCGGCAGTCAGTCCTCCCATCGCTTACGGTGTACCGGTCAGCATACCAGAAGCACCCACTCAGTAGCTTCTGCCAGAACCGCTGTGCACGGGCCTCACGCAAGCTCTCCACCCACCTCCACGCGACCAATCACATCAACAAGGACCTGGATCTGAGACAGCGCCCGCTGCTCCAAGTCCCAGATCCTTGTTTCAGTCCGCGTCCACAATCACGGCAGGCTCAGAGAGATAACGGTGGCTCCTGAATTGTTCATTTCGGGGCTCGGATCAAAGCCGGGCTGCTTTGTGCTGCTTTCCACTTTTTTTTTGTTAATCAGCTGCATGAAAAAAACATTAACAGAGTAGACCGTTAGGGAAATCAAAAGGAATTTAGAAAATTAAACATGATTCTCATTATGTCGCGGAGGATGGGTGTGTGCTGAGTTGCATCAGTGTTTATATATATATATATATATATTTATATAGTGTGTGTGCATGAAATCTGAATTATATCATCCTTTCCAAAGGAAAATCTGAATTACCCTTGACAATCTGTGGAAAAAAAGGGAGAAAATGTGTTGATGACACAACTAACCTGGGTATTGAGGCAAACAGGAAGCTAAATGCCATCCAAGGCAACATCTGAGGGGACGCGGCTATCTCCCATTCCTTTAGGTGTTTAGTTAAAGGGAATCAAAGTGTTTAATTAGGAGAAATCAAAGATGCTCATGTTTGATGGTCAACCATCTGCTGCCTTGCGGTGCGGCTGAAGCCCTCTGTTTCACCCACTGTTAGCGACTTAGTCACACTGCTGTGCGTCTGATGCCGGCGTGTCATGTGACACATCTCTGTTCTCTAGCTTGACATGTCCTTCCTCCAGCACCTCTGTTTTTGCCACGTGAGCCACATGATGGCGCTCCAGCAGCACGTCACTCAGGGTTCCTTGTCAGGCCCGGACATGACAATCCACACACATTTGGAGGGCTTGATTGTGGATGATCAAACAAAGAGGGATTTAATATTTGTGTTGCTCATTTATGCATATTTAATTTGTCAATCTCAATGCTAAAGAGAAATTAAACCACGTGTTCACATTGTTGCCGTGTTATTCTGGTTCATCAGTCACACAAATACAGTCAGCAGACATTTAATAGCTTTAATTGTGGATTCATATACACTGAATGAACAAAATTGTACACTTGTTTGTCGCCTGTGAAGCGATATAAGACATGGTAAAACAACACACAGCCACCGAAGGAGAGAGACTACAATTATCCAAACGACTCCCAAGTGTTTCAGAAGTAGTAACAAATGCTTTTAAGTGCGCACCTATTAGTTTTGTCTGACAAAACCCATTCACTTGCTGTAACCTTTAAAGAGCAACTGTAGACACTAGCGTTGCATCTTGGCAACTTTATAAGTTATATTTGTGCCCTACACAGCGTAGCAGGGATGCATGATTGCTATATGGTCCAATCCCTCTAATATGTTACAGTCGAACAAACTCATTTACTCTGAGACTCGTTTATCGGTGGTCTTTAGAGCTGAGGAGATAAAGCGTCTGCGGTGGAAAAGAAGACGAAAAATGCAAATGGCTGCTTCAAACTAAGTAAACAGTAGTTTGACTACCACTCATTATTTTTTCTGTAATTGTTCTCCTGTTCAGCCTGTTCAGAGTCACGGGGGCTGGAGCCCATGCCAGCTGACATTGAGCGAGAGGCGGGGCATACCAAACCACGAGTCATTTGCTAGCAGGGAAGGACACATTAGCAACACATGTTTCTTCACATAACACCCAATCCAGCAAAATAAATCATATCTCAGACACGCCTCAAAGAAAAGACACCACAGCCGTTACAAATGGGTCGTTCTGGGTTGGGCTTAACCCGCTACCAAAGCCCACTCATTCAACAGGAAGCGTGATATAAAGCACTCCGTTGTAGGGATACTCCATCACCTCCTGATCTTATCGTCGATGGAAAACGGCGTCCTCCTCACACGCTGGTCTGCCGAGGCTCCTTATCAGGGAGTGAAAGGACAAAGGGGAAAAGCACCCCCTTTGCCGCCGAGAGGACACTCAAATTCTCCTCCATGAAAGCGGGGGAGATGTCATCGGCGTCGTACCTCATCGTGAAGTGGCGGCTGACACAGTAAATGGTGTGATCCATCGCGACACATTGGAAGGTGGGGCAGTGCGTCAAGCGTTTGCTGCTGCACTCGTACCACAGCGCGGCAGCTGTGTGGTAGCGGTAAACGCTGAGGCCCAGCTGCGCGTTAATATCAAACCTGTACAAAAATCTCCCCACGGCCACCATGTCTGCAGTCCTGTCCTTGCCGCCCGCCGCCAGGCTCGTCCTCCAGGTGTTGGTTTTGGGGCTGTAGCGCAGCAGCATGTACTTAAGAGTTCCCCCCGACACAAAAAGCTCCCCTTTGCTCACAGTGACATGCTGCGCCACAGCAAACGTATCATTAGGCAGAGGAGCCACGAACGTCCATCTGTCCGATCGCGGGTCGTAGCGCTCCACTGAGGAGAGGTACTCCCCTCCGATGGCGTAGATGTAGCCCTCCAGGGCTGCCAGCTTGCAGTGGGGCCTGGCTTCATTCATCGCACAGATCTCCTTCCAAATAGATGTCAGAGGATTGTAGCAAAACACTCGCTTTGAGGGTTTCACCTCCCTCTCCGTGCCCTGGCAGCCCACTGCGACAAATAAGTAGTTGTCCATTGTGCACATGGCACACGCTTTAGAGAGGACCTCCTGCGGGATCGGGCAGAGTGGATGCCAGGCGTCTTTGTAGTCGTCATAATAATACAATGCACTGGATGTCCTCCTGTGCTCTGCCTCTGCCGTCTGCCCTGCTGTGTTCCTCCCCCAGTCTCGAGGGTCCATGTCTGCCACCAGAACAAACCTCCTCCCGCTCATTCTCTGCTTCTGAATTTGATCTCGCACACCATCCATTAGTCGCCCGTAAATGTTGGGGTCCCTGAGGACCTGGAGGTAGTTGTCTGCCATGACCTGCAGGGCTGCTTGCTGCACAGACATCTGGCCGTGTTTCTTGGCCAGGTAGAGGGTCTCCAAACAGTTTCCAAGATGGAGTTTGCTCTTCAAGGCCTCTAAATCTGCGCTGTCAAAAGCTTTTGCTGGATTATGTAAAAGTGCAGCCCCTGCTACACTTCCTAGATCCTCCCACTCCTTCACATGTGGATCTTTGCCGTCTGTGGAGCTCAGCGTCAAGGGGTGAACGCAGGTAGACTGGTTGCCTGTTGAGGTCACCGGTTCTGAGGCTCTTGCTGTTGTGAGGGGGATGAAAAGCTCAGACTGCTCAGCTGCAGACAGATAGCTGTCCTCGCGTAGGAGTGCGGGCCTTGCAGGGTGCATCAGCGGGAAACTTCCCAACGAGGAGGGATCCTCAACGGCGCTTTGCTCTGAAACCAGATCCCGCATAATGATGGGGCTCAGTGAAGAAGGGGATTCTGAAACGCTGCTGCCCCGACTTTCATAGTCCACTGTTTCTGACTCGGAGTTCCTGTTTAGCTCACCCAACACACAACTTGAGTCTGTAGTGAAGCGAGAGCAAGACTCCACATAGTAATCATAAATCTTCCCACGTGCGATCTGGTCTCCCGTTCCTTCCAACACAACATTAGCATCCTCGACTTTGATCTCTGCCTTTGAGAGGAAGCTGGAGTAGACCCCCTGGTGCTCCAAGTCCTGTCGTAACTCCCTGCCCACGCCCACACTGCCCTCCAGCTTCTGCAAAAAGTAAGGGGAGCGGCGCCTCGTCGCACTGACCTTCCCACATTCTTTTGCATGAGGAGGGTTCAAAACAGATCCAGATGAAATGTCACTGGTTGCATCATTAGTCGATGTGTCGCCTTTAAAGTTGGTATATTGGTCGCTGCATGCATCCTCACAGCTTCCTGCTTCCTCGATGCTGTCAGATGTCAGATCGTCATCAGAGGCTGAGTCGGTATGCGATAATCCAGGACCTCCAGGTGTCGTCTTGCAGTTTTCATCTTTGCTCGCTTTTATTGATTCCTGGGTTTTGCGCTCACGCCTGGATTTGAAGAACCTGCAGGCCCAAGAAACTAGCAGCACCGCAGTCACGGACACACTCAGTTTAAGCAGCAGCTGCATGTCGAACTGAACTCCAAGAAGCTCCGCGATGGTCATGGCTGCAGCCGTGATGGCGACCCGATTCTAAGGAGCGCTCCTGTCAACGCGTCTATGCTGACGGGGGCATGCTCTCTGGTTCTCACAGGAGCTGCTGTGATCTGTTGACCGCCTCTCTTGCTCACATGATCACGTGTAAAATGACACCTGAAGAGGTATTATTTGCATCGGTGAGTTTGCTAAGGCGGGGAACTCCAGTCATACACCACCTGTGTTATTATCCAATTCAGAATATGTTAATGCCCACTAGATCAATATTTGGTTATGCAATTTGTTGACTCATCCAATCTTTCTTTTTTTTCCAATGTCACCCTGGATCACTTTTGTATAAACTTGAATTCCTCTTTCAACATTCTTTTTTCCTCCCTCCTGTGTTCTGTGTTTGCATGAACCGGAGGGATTCAGGTCATGCTTTAATTAAAGCCTTTCCTGACAATGGCCTTAAACCTTTATGACAGATGACGCACCTAAATTGGCTCAATCACATGTCAGTAGCTGCAGAAAGTAAAAACGTAGTTTGAACAAGGGGCGGGGAGTAATGATAGGTGACATTTATCATATACTTAATAACCAGGATGCATCTGTTTGCACAGCCATGCCGCAGAGCAAAGGTCCTGTTCTGTTCCAGCGCAGACGCTTAAATTCCTCCCTGCGTGAGGAGCTGAAAGTTGCTGCTGGAGAGAAGCATTGGAAGGCAGTCACTTGGTAACATGAACACATAGAAGTGTCAATAACACGGATAACTATCTGACGCATGTCAAACGGACAGAGTGTCTACGAAGAAGCCTGACGGTGTCATTCACTTCCATGCACTGTAGTGAGACACGAACATCCATCTCTGCCACACAGGGAGATGTGTCACTCAGTCGCCGGTCTGTCATTTCTTGTCGTCCTATCACACTTTTGAGCAACGTCACAACGCTGTTTATTTCAATAACGCGCCGAGGAGCCTTTTGAAGGTGCACCACAGGGAGAGAGGCACGCAGCAGGTGCGTCAGGTGTCCCGCATGACCAACGCTGTTTGTTCATCCGAAAGCCCGGCCTGCAGGCAACATAAGGGAAACAGGATTCTGCAAGCGGGCCGACCATGAATAATTCACAGAGGAAGGACGGTCTGCTCCCCAGCTGAGCAGACCGTCAGACATGCCGGCACTTTTTTAACCTTTTCCTGTAACGTGTATTATGGCTAGAACTACATGAAAAAAGAATAATAAAGGAGGATACGAGAATAGACAGAGAGTTTCACAATTTTACAAAAATTCACTCAGAATTGAATGAAAATTTAAATTGAAATGATATGATTCTCGAAATATTATGAATATTATCTCCTTGAATTACAACTTTATTCTCATTATCCAATACATTAAGTTTGATAACATTAGAACTTTATTGTCTGAATTTTCCAAATGTATTGTATCTGGACTGTATTCTAGTTATTTTAGTGACGTTATTCTTGTGAAGTTAGCACTTTAGGGTCCTTGTACTACAAATGTATTCTCATAAATCAAAAATTTTTTTCTTGTAGTTTTAAAGATTTATTCTCAAATTTTATAACTTAATTTTATTTTAGGAAGGTCCTTTTTTTTCCTGATAGAATTATAACCTTAGTCTCCAAATCTCAATTCAATTAAAGTTTAGTTGCAAACTTGTTTTCCAAGATTCTGTCTCGGACTGAGATAAGAAGACCAAGAAGAGAAAATGTCTTCTTTGTTAATCTGGAGGAAGAAGTCTTTGCTCAAGCAGTAGTTAGTCTCATGAATACTAGTTAGTCAAGTAGTTCGACAAACTTAAATAATCAGCTGAATTTTCGATTCCATGAATTTTTCCATTTTTTCCAGGTTTAGAATTCCATTACCGTCTCATGATGGCTTAGCATTTGCTTAACTTACTTTTTTTGCAGTGTGACAGGACTCTAACGGCATTAGACCTTTTTTTAACAGCTGTTGCTGCTGTTTCCTGGCAGAGGAGGGATGAAGCTGTTTTTTTGAGTTATAACAATAAGGAAAGAAAAGAAAGAAACGACAACATTGTGATTTAAACAATCTATAAGGCTCATCCAGCTTCATTACCCATATATCTCTCCGTTCATCTAGTTATTTCATGCTGCTGGTTCACCTCGCCATCTCCACCTAGTCCTCGAAGATCCATCATTATTCATTATGTATCAGCAGAGTCATCAGCCACCACCACCAACATTATCCAGACTCCAACGGAGGCATATTCCATGCTGCTGCTCAGGGCCGAAACCCTACGATCACAATCTACCCTAGGAGTCTAAGAGCCATCTCTTGTACCAAACCTTCATCTTATTTTTTCCATCCTCCATCTCTCCTGACTGAAATAAAGTCTCTATACTTCTAATGTTGGCTTTGTTGGTTTTTCCCCCCCCGTGAAGAAGCTTTGAACAAATTTTCTGAAAGTACAAAGTACATTCTATTAAGTTATGGATATTTTTCACGCACCTTCACTCAGACACGGTTATAATGTACTTATCATGGCAGGAGTATTATATTGAAACACTTGGCTCATTGTTCCGAGATGGTGATTGGCCATTTCTTTTTTTCCTCTCAAATGTGAAGTGTGTGGGGAAAAGAAGAAAGAAAAGAAAAGCACAGGAGTTGGTCTTGTATCAAATTTAAAATGATAATGCTATACAGTGGGTGGACAGTAATTCATGGCCTTTACTTCCCTCACTGGAGAGAATAATTCACAGTGCATACATCTGTCAGTTAATAATGTTTGGGCCATTCAGCCCTCGTCCCCAGAATTCAGGATAGATTAGAGAGAATAGATTAAACTTTGGCGAGGTGAGCCCATATCCTAAATGCGTAGCTCTATATTTTCTATTCCACTAAACTTTGGCAGTGTCTCCTCTCACCTCCTACCTGGTTTAAATCCTAATCCCTTAATACATGTTGTGTCCCGAATAGCTTGAATGACATTGTGAAGTCCAAACTTGAAGGATTACTCGGGTTTTAACGGTAGGCGAGAATTCCAACTGTAAATGATTCTCGGCAGGTTCAGAAACTCCTTCCTGTCACCTTTGCGTCACCTTAGCCAAACATAAAATACGTTTTTGGAGCTTGTGTCTAAATATGGAGATGACATCAGATGAATTTTAGAAGCTCGGCATATGAAGACCTACCGGCCAGATCATTATAACCACTGACCTCAAGAAGATGACATCTGCGATAACTCAAATGTCAAAGATCGCTTTCAAATTTTAGAGCCAAATAGACCGGCTTAATGCGAGGAAGAACTGGATCGATTTTGGAAAAGGTCAGTTGCTTCTTTCCACCACTAGGGGGAGTTTTATCTCCAATTTTTTTTGGGCCAGAATTTCTAAACCTTTGGTCTGACTGCAATAAACAGTTTTTTGACAATGTCTTCACACCATATTATTATTAGTTTCTAACCGTTGGTTTGATTTAATTTAAATTTATCTCATTTTAAACTATTTTTTTTGACTAGCTCCTATGAATGGACACAAGGAAATCCGTCTTGTTTTATTACTGAGCTCAGAAAAGTATTAAGGCCAAGTATTAATCTGTGTTTATCTTCATTATTGAGTCACTATGGGATCTGATCTTAGAGCATATTGCTGACTTCATAGAAATGGTTACGTTGAGTCAAAATGGACTGTTTGAGATTATTAATGAGTCACATTTAATTTGAGGAGTTCAATCAGGGGGATTTGATTGTACAACAAAGGGTATCAGGGTTTTTTTCGGGGATCTACCCTCTCTGTCGGGGATGACGGTGCGGCTTTTATTCTTTGTTAAGACTATACTATTTTGAAGTTATTCTTGCTTTTTAATATGTGAATTACTCCTTTACTAATCAATACAAATAATAATGAACTTAAACAGGTTTAATTAAGGTCACCGTGGCGACATGCACCTTTAATATTTGCAGTCTGCCAGGCAACAGAAAGGAGAAGGAGGATGTTTGTCATTTTAAAGTAAATTGTATTGAGTATTGAAATTGCTTATTTTTCTGAAAATGACAAATAGGTCTTAAAGATGGAGAGCAAATAGAATGAATGGATTTATTCTGGAGTTGAAGTGTAAGGCAGATGGAGTTGTCAGCGTGGGGTAAAGTTGGAAAGATTCAGGCTGTCTGGATCAATAACTTGTTAGACAAAAATTCCAGTCCAAACACAAATGATGCCTCCTTTGTACAATAGCGAGGCAGACGATGAGTTAGGATCTCATTTTCATCAAAAGGATCCGTCCTCTCAGCCGGACCATTAACATCTGTCTCTATGTGCACTTGGCTATTAGATAAAAGCCCGAGGAGGGTCATTGAGTGGCGGCCTCCGTGCTCCGGGGCTAAATCCGGACCAAGAGTGGTTTCCATCTGGACTGTGAAGTCTTTTGACCCAAGGGAGAGAAGAGTGATGGGCCTTTTTTATATTAACATCTGTCATTAAAGGGACCGGCTGCATTAAACACAGGCTGACGTCCGTGCTGAGTCAGCACAATAAAGTGAATGCTTGTACAAAGTCAAAAACTTTCACTTCCTTTTACTTTCATCCGACCTTGTGTTATTTGCCACATGGAACTTGGATGAGACCAATTGCTGTAAGAAAAAGTTATTGTTTCTTTCTTACCTTTATGGTAAACAGGCCAGACTTCTAAAGCAGTAAATAAGACTCATGCATTTTCGCTACTTTTGCAGAAACAATGTTTTCAAAGTTTTCTTTAGTGTCAGACTGTTTTTAATACCAATTTGCTTCTTGCCCGGATGCAGACAGACAGTGTCTGAACTGAGATGATGGACCATTCTCTCATGGTACCGACACTAGAATAATGTTTTTTTACATTTCTCATCATCATCTTCTTGATAGTCTGAAAAGTTCTGGTTTCTCTGGCTGAATCTTTGTCTCATATTTGACTAAAAAACAATGAGTTGACTCTAAATCAAATGCATAAAAATCTGTGATTGTTCTCTTGGATCTATAATTACGATACACAGTAAATTATGAAGTTTTAATTGAGCTTTAATATCGTTTTAAATACAATAACCAACTTAATGTAATTCTCATCAGTTCTAAGTAAGTTACACTTTGAATAGAGTTAATATATAAACTCTCACATAGGGTTAATGTTCTACTGTTTATAGTGTTGTTTTTTCTCACATCTAAAAGTGTATTTTTAGCACTAATTGTGTATTCCTCTGTCACTAGAAGTGCAGTTTTATCTAATTCAAACAAATCAAATAAGGAGATAATTATTTTCATATCAAGAACACCTTCCAGTCTTACTGTATAATTACAGGGTTTATTCCAACAAGCGATTAAACAGAAAGAAATAAGTGACTTGGGGGATAGTTTCTTCACTCGGAGCACTGTGGTTATAGTTAGTTACTGACTCCTGGATAAGCTGTCGGACTCTGAAGTCAGGCTCTCAGGGCGCCGCTGTCCCGACTGTTTACTTATTTCTTGGTTTATTCTGTTCTGGTTCAGCGGTTTAATTTTGAAGATTTATTTTCATCATCCTGCTCTGTTTCCTCTTTTACTTTGAAAATCTTGCTCCTTGCCGTTTTGATAGCATTTAACTTCCTGTGCTGGTTTCTTTGATGGGTTCAACCTTACATTCCCTTTTCTTCTGTATGTGTTTTATTTCTCTCCCCTCCCGTCTATGTGTTCTCTCCCTGTGTTTCACTTGTGCTCCTTCTCCCTCTCTGTGTTCGTCTCTTCCTGTGTTTGTTTCTGTTCTCCTCTTGTGTGATTGTTCATCGTGTTCACCTGTGTTTCCCCTCCAGGTGTGTCTCGTCGTCTCGTTACCTCAGAGCATACAGTCTGTGCTCACCTTTCCTTTTGTTGATGTTACCCGTCAAACGTCCAAGCCATTCTCCGTGTAAGTGTTCTCTGTATTCTCTGGTTGGTTTACTCCTAGTATTTGTTTATTTTCTTCCTGTTTTTTCACCTGCCTTGCTCCACGTGTATTATGTTGTTTTTCTGGATTGTTTTTCTCCTGGACTGATTTTATTGTTTTGCACCTGGACTGATTACACGATAGTGACTTTTGAATTTTGGACTGAATAATGAAATCCCTCACCTCTGCCTCCATTGCGTCTGTACGTTAGTCCAAACTTGCTCCTACCAAAGATCCTCACGGCTGCCTTAAAAGTCCAGCGTGTAAGATCTAGGGGGTATTTTAGTAAACGGATTATAATATTCATAACTAGGTATTTTCAGCCGAAAGTAAAATTATTTGTTTAATGTTTGAATGGAATATTTAATTTTCTTACACGCTGGATCTTTGTTTCCCCACCTTCATTTTTCCTGTCAGTGGAGCTAACTTAATCTCTGATGGGCTAGATGAATGTTAACTCAGACTAAATGGAAATTGGAAAATTCTAAGTATCACATCCCTGGTCACATCACGGTGAAGGAAAAGCACCGCAGGAGTTACACTGAGCTGCTGGCTGTGAGGATCAGACCTCAGTACTTACAGAGGGAGTTCATGCATGTGGTCACGTTCAAGGTGAATCCCCCCCCCCGCCTTCCCCTCCTGTCGCCGAGGACGCTTCCACAGCCGGTGAGCTCATTCACACCGTTGTGTCACAACTGCAGGCTTCATCTGTCATCCCCCGCTTTATCGCTCACATCACATCCTGGTTCACCTCTTCCCGGTCTATAAGGCCACGGTGAAGAAACACCCTGAAATACAGCTGGTCACACATGGTCCGATTTTAGATTTCTTTTTAAATGTTTGATTCCTACTCCCACCGTATGAATAAATCATTCTTACTGTTTAGTGAACGACCCCCAAACAGGGGCTACTGACATATGTCAATAAATATGGATTTGAAGGCTCCAATAAGATGGCTGACAGGCAACAAAACGCACTCCTAACTTTGAAACTCTTAACACGAGTGCGCTGATCTCGGGAAATGAATACGTGGTTTTGCTTCAACTGTGCGAAAGCCTGACCAGAAGTTCTGACACGTCAGTATGTCCACCAAATCGTCTGACGGTCTTCCGAGAGCTGCTGATCGGTTCTCGCGCCCACTGTACACTGTAAGACAAATGACCCCTAAAAAACCAAATGGTATTCGGCCCAACAGTTGTGCAGATTCGGTCAAAAACAGGCTTCCATGGTACCGTGTACGCCCAGTTTAAGAGAACTATGAGGAAATGGCTTTTAAATCCAGGGACAAGGTGATACAGAACAGGAAAATAAGATTAAAGGGAAACGGTGTCTACAGCAGTCTCTTGATATGCGTTACCTTGACCCAGGAAGATCCGAACGAGTTCATCATGGCGCAACAAGCAAAGTCGAGGCTTGTAAAGGTTTTATCATCTCTCCATTTTAATACAGGTGGAAATGAAACAAATGCAACAACCCTGTTTACACACACTGCCTCAGGTGAGCTCCTCCCTGGAATGGCGGCTAAAATGATCCTACTAGTACTAATAATGTCTGGGTAAGAGTTACGTTTTGTACACAATGTCAGTCACTTAAGTTAGTATGTGACAAGTAAATAACTTGATTACAGGCCAGTGACAATGAGTTGCAGGTGCCGTCAATTGCAACGGAAGGAGAAAGAATCTTTGAACATCACATGCACCACAACCCCAAAACTGCAGACATATGTTGGATTATTTTTTTTTTGAACTCTGTCCTTGGTGACCTGCCGTAGAGATATAAAAAGCCCAATGAGAAACCGAAAGAATAATCTCTGACGCCAACAGTGTAGAATGAAGTACAAACAAAGGTGGGTAAGAGTGAACTCCAACTTATGTCATCAACCATCCCTCACCATAACCAATATAACCTCTTTAATTATTTTCAATATTTACACTGATGTACACAAAATACACTCAAAGGAGATTTTTTTTTTTTTTTTTTTTTTTTGTAGTTTCTCGATGCATTTAGATCTTCTTGTACATTCCGAGCTATCAGAAAAGAAGGAATATGGGTATACTAATTAAAAAAGGGAATGTTCTCTTGGAGCATCTGTGTTTGTTCCCCCGTGGTTCATCAGCTCGAAGCTTAACGGGTGCGTCCGAGGACGTTTAACAGACGGGCGTGGTTTGATGCGGTGGCGAAGCCTAAAACAGTTCCACTTTTCACAGTTCAGTCAACACCAAAGACACTTTTCACACTCAAAATAAAATCTGAATGCTTTTTTTGTCTTTTCCGTTTGAAATCAACTGGTTTTTTATTGATCAACAGGCAGACAAGGGACAAAAACACCAAAAAAAACATGTAACCGGGCGGCCAGGATGGGAGGGGTGGGTTCGTCATTTTGTTCTTTTGATATCATCATATTTGTAATGATTATGTTCCAAAAAGTGTTTTGCGCCGTCTCCTGATTGACTGACGCATGGAGGGCCACTCGATGACTGGAGAAGGCTTGCATGATTTGTGGAGAGTTGTGTGTGTGTGAGGGACAAATACGTGTGTGTGTGTGGGCGTCTTGGATGAGGGGTTTCACGTCAGTTCCACTGTCACTGTGAGGACGAGAGCCACCCACGTCAGTCCCACTACGTCCATTCCGGAGGCTCCGTCTGCAAACACCAGAGACACAGTTGATCAGACAGATGCCAAAAGTATTCATCAGTCAGTAAGTTATCAGTCAACCAGACTTATGTACGATTATTCAAACGCAGTGAAAGGGGGATTTAGAGTGAAGGGCTCAAAAGTTTCCACTGGCTGTTTGACAGTAAACCTCAATGTTTCCACTTCTGTCACGAACATTTGTTCCTGGAAAATAGTCTGCAACCCTTCACCAAGATAAATCCATTTTCTTCTGCTTATTGGGTCGAGGTGGCTGTAGGGTTATTCCAGAGACCCCTCTCCCCGGCAACACTCTCCAGCTCATCCTGGAGGATCCCGAGGCCTTTCCTTTCCAGGCCAGATGAGATCTAAAGGATTTTTCTCCCAGTTGGATGTTCCTGGAAAATCTGATCCTGATCAGATACCTGAACCAACTCCACGGGCACTTTTCGACCCAAAGGAGCAGCGGCTCCACTCTGAGCCCCCCCCCAAAATGAAGGAAGCTCATTTCAGCTGCTTGTATCCGTTACCTCATTCTTTAGGTCACTACCCAGAGCTCATTACCACAAGTGAGGGTTAGAGTGTTTGCAGCCCATGATAGGCCGATACTATACAAAGAACACTTCAAACAAAGATTATGACGTGTCAGATTTTATTGTGCACCATGTCAAACAGCAGAACAAAACCAAACTGGTCTCAGAAAGAAACTGGATTTTACCTCATTGGGCTCCTGTTTTTTTTTATTACTAATGAGATAACAGATCCAAGCTGATATTTAAAAATGTTCCGGCCGTGATTTCCAGGGAGTTCACAAACTATGTAGGAGTATACTCGTATGTTTAAAGTACTAGAGGGTAGGATACTAATAAAAGTACATTAGGGCTGTACTCACACGTCATACATTCCCACCACTCTCACTCATCACTTAGATGGTTCCGGTTGGCCTTCAGTCCATTTATTCCAGACCACCATGTTGTTGTAAAATCGAAAAAGGTCAGGGGAAAGCAATAGGAGCCTTTTCTGTGTGTTCCCTCTTGAGCATCATATTTTGCTGGCTTTTGTCAATACTGCCACTTTTCTCATGCACTAATTTTCTTTGAAAAAAGAAAAAAATGAAAAAGGGAGGTCTTCTTTGCCTAGTAGTAAGTAATAAATAGTACAAATGAAAAAAATATCTCTATAAGATGTCTTGGATTAAGACAAAATCCTTAAATCCCCCAAAAGTTGAGGACAAGACTAGATATTAGACCGATTTACTTTGTAAGATTTTGAGGTTTTTCGTTTTTTTTTATTTGAGATTTATTGAAACCTGGTGCATCTGGACTCTTTGCATGATTACACAAAATGATCAAGTCCAAATTGTAGCGAAACCATACAACAGATTTCCATTGCCCATGTAGATGGACGGGCTATGGGTCAGGAGTAACAAATATACATGTATACGTTTGTTCTGCCTTCGTAGACGTATATATTCTGCTATGTGGGACGACTTGTTCTCATTTTATGGTAGGGATTCTCAATCTATCTTTCCGCCATGCCTTCTTTTAAAGCCCGTAAAAAGTTCCTGCCCAATAACTTTAATCAGTTTCAAAGAATCCTCTTTATTGCTCTCTCGGATTGGAGATGGCGCACCAGCATTTAAAGTAATTTCCAATTTACCAGACGGGAGGGAGGGCTTTTATCTGTATATTTATAATGGAGTGAGAAGGCTGGCAGAATAAAGTCAATGTTATGGTCCAGAGATGTAGAGTGTCATTTAAGATTCGATGAGGTATCAAGACAATGTCGCAATATTACAAACCTCGTAATACTCATCTCTGGATTACTGCTGTATCGTGACAGAAAACACCTAGTGGTGGTTTATCTGTGTGTCCATGTGTAATTGAAAAAGGATCCGAGAGAAATTTTAGTGAAATAATGGTAAGCATTGTATCATCAGCAAACCTTGATGTGGTTATATTCTGTATATGACCCACATTCATTCATTCAAGTTTCACAGATTCCCTTGTGTCAATTCATGCAAGTTAAATTTAGACCCAATCGGTCTTACGATTGGGAAGCTATGGTAATAAAATTTCCACTAGGGGGTAAAATATGAGAAATAAAAATGAGAGCTCCTTGAGGTGGTTAACGTGAGGTATATCTGGACTAAATCGGAAGAACAGTTAGGAAGTTATGTCCGAAAAACAAATGCTTTTTTATAAGAAAAAGAAAAGCTCCCTTTGTGAGTCAAATGTTTTACTATTAGAGTAAAATATGATATAAACAATAAAGATCTCTTCGATTCACATGCCTTGAATTTGGACTCAATCGGACCAACGGTTGAGAAATTCTGACCCAAAATCTGTGCTTTTGGAGTTAAACCCCCACAAGTGGCGGAAATATGTAACTGATCTTTCCCACAATCATTCCGGGTCGTCCTCAAACTAACGTCTATTGGGTTATAAAATATTTATATGATCCATGAAAATAGTTTTAGAGTTATTGCACTAAAAAAAACGACCTGCGGCGCCGATGGCGATTCCATAATATCCCCTTTCTCAGGGCAAAAAATGTGCAAGTCTATTCTGTGTAGGGATGCAACAGAACCAACGGCCAAGAATGTCCCTGTATGGCCTTTGGGGCAACAAATACTCCTATTACACGGAATTTTATTTGAAAACCATCAGATAAAAACCGGGCTGTAGGGACAAGGGACCTGATTTTAATTTGCTTTGTTTTGGACATGCTGTTATGAGAACCACAGTGGGGATACTAAATAGAAGAGGAGAGATCAGCAGATACACAGCTTTATGCGGTCATTGTTTCCCGTGGCTCCCTGGTGGAAACCTTCCATAAAGGAGACGTCAGAGTCAACAGCTTGTTTGGACTCTGTCAACAATGTGAACCCGACCAACGGGTGAGGCCCCGCCCCCTTTCACTTTACTCTCATGATACAGGGACTTGCTGGAATGCGAGATGTTGACCGTGTTATTATGAGCTGGATTAATAATGTATGCCGTAAGTTTGTGACAGCTGTAGAAGTATCTGTACGGGGTTTCTAAAATGCAGGTAAGACTGCTACAAATATATGGCTGACTCGTTTCCCATAAAGACAGGTTATTGACATGACAGCTTGTCACATTCTCAGGCTCTGTCTCCGGCTGACACATTAAACCCACGTGCCTGGGAAAAGATCAGGGTTGCGTGTTTGCTTTCACATGGGAGATCAATTCCAGACTCCTGGGTGGATGTCATGCGGGTGACCCAGCACTCATCTCATACCTGATGCTGGAGAAAACTTTTCCACTTTCTAAAAGACATCATCTGATGTCTTTGAAACAACCTCCGATTGAAACAACCTATGATTGTTTCATATCGATGTGTTTTTCTATCGGGGGGCATTAAAGCCCAGTGTCTCATCCAGACGCAACGGGGTACCCCCCTTTGTCTAGGCTCCAGACGACATTCCATCTGATGTGCCAAAACGGCAGCATTTGACGTCCTGGGAGTCAGACGGGTTTGAGGACGAGATGCCTCTTTGGTTTTTTGATGTGTGTCACAGTTAGAGTCATACATGCTCTAGAAAAAAAGTGTGGAGACCAGAGAAAATGGTACAGTGTTGGGGTTGAAAGTAACGGCACCATTATTTAAAGCTTTCACCAATATTAGATAATTCATAATGATGTGAGCGAGAAAGAAGAGACCGGTTTAGTGAGAACAGCTCTGACCAGAAGAAAGGAGATGGAGATGTTCAGAAGTTCTCTGGGATGGACAGGATCAGAAAGGAGCACATCAAAGGGTCAGACCGGTTCAGACGTCATGGAGACAAAGTCTAAGGGGCCAGAATGAGATGGTTTGGACTTGTGAAACGGAGGGATAGTGGATCTATTGGTCGAAGGATGCTGGAGATGGAGCTGCCAGGCATGAGAAAAAGAAGAAAGACCAAAGAGGAGGTTTCTGGATGACATGCAGTTGGTTGGTGTGAAAGAGGAGGATGCAGGGGAAAATGACATTATTCTCTCTTGATGCTCTCGTCATTCTTTCCTTCACAAAACCTATTTTTGTGACTCACGCTGTACACTACCTGGACAAACTATACTAAGTAGGATCGTCACAGAGGTAAGGATGATTATGCACATGGACATTATCCCAACCACCTACAGTTGATATCAACGAGACATCGGTTTCAATTTCAGGCACTGAAATTTCCGCCTGAATTTCTCCAAGAGTCGATTCACTTTCACCAAATTTGGACTAAATCTGACCAACAGTGGAGAAATTGTGGTCTGGAGATAAATCTCCCACTAGTGGTGGAAATGTGCAACAGACCATTCCCAAAATCAATCCAGTTCTTCCTCACACTGAGGTCTATGGGGGTTATATAATCTGAAAATGATCTCTACTTTTCTGGGATATATTAATTGTTTCTGTATCACCTACATGACATGAAGAGTGGAAGTTCAGTCAGGCGGACTTTCCCCTTGCACACTCATCAACACAAAAGTCTCTTTCCTTGGTTCTCAATCTCTCCTGATTGATCTGACGATCGTCCCCGCTGGCAGAGGATGTCAATGTGACGCTGGAAGATGCTGGACCTGATTTAAGCTGGAAATTAGATTTGTGTTGACATCAAAACCCGACATCTGCTGGTCACTTGTTGAATCTTTTTATAACTCCAAAATCTGATAATCTGATTTTCTAGTAAAAACACAACATCCATCCATTTCTGTAGCCGCATGTGGTTGTGTTGAGGTTGCCAAGTTTCCCTCCTGAACCCTGTCGGCTAATGTCTGTCCAAACGCCGGAGGCTGAGGTCAAGCAAATGTTGGGTTTTGACCTCAGCGTGATTTTCATTTTCAACAAAAATCTAACGTCTCTTAGAGATAAGAATCGTACAGCTCTCTGAAAACACACATCGACGTCCTGTGACAGCAGGGATTGTTTCACTTTGACATACTTCCTCCACATATTTGTGCATCTAATGTGTTTTCATTACTGCAGGCTGGAACTGGATCCAATAAATACCCAGTGACCACAGGAATGAATGCCAACTAGAACCCACTCATTACAAAACCCATATGTTGGTTGGTGTTAGCTGGTTTTCTCTCAAGTGTGACGGAGGTCTTAATCTCCACAGAACTGCATCATTTGACATTTACAACATATTCCTCTCTTCTTAGGCAAAACATTCTACATCAAACAATGACAAATGGATCGGGCCAATATATCTGGTTTTGTAATGGATTTATTTGACCATTAGATCATCAACTGAGGTCGCCTCGTAGTCTCTAATCATAGACGCGTGTCACACAGCCATCTGTTTGCCTTCAATTTTTGGCTCAGTCCTCTCTGCGTTACTGCAAATGTGAATTTGAGTTAGGGCTGATTTTCTGCGGCGGTGTGCTTTTCTTTTTTTTTTAACTTTTTTAAAAAAATAAATAAATAATGAGACTACTTCTGTTGCGCCGGACTTAAAATGCCAGCTGAAAAAAAAAAAAGAAAAAGCATTTTACTTGCATAAGAAAAAATCACAGCTTCCACTCCGGAGATGTTGAAGGAAACTTGTCTGCCTTCACAAACACACCTCACATTAGCTTTATGCTATGAGACATCTTTTTGCACTCCGGTCGCTACTTTGACCCCTGTTCTAAAGGAGGATATAACTTAAAACTTGCATGGCACTGTGGGAATTGCAGATGTAGCACGGCTGCCAAATGAAGGCAAATGTCTTGATTTCCCTTCCTGGCACATATGGTTTTGTTATTTTAGAGTCGGTGAATAAGTCAATTAGTCGTGATGAATTTCACTAAATGGCTGCATAACTGTCTGAGCAACGATGATGCATTGCCTGCAATAAGATGATATCACCGAGATTGTAAAACTTCCAGCGCCGGCCTCGGCTGACGGGCTGAACCCTGTGCAGCAGAGAACATGTCACATTTTCATCCTCATTCTCACTCATCCCTTGAATTTTCTTCATTTCCACACAGTCCTGCTTGTCGGGCTGCCTGGGATTCTGACAAAGACGAATGAATATAACGCCTCATGGAAAGTCTCATATTCTCGATGGTCTTTTTCACTTGGACCTGACGAGTAGTTAAGAAATTAGGCGCTTGTGCTCTGACCCCTTGGGACCGGGTCCTGCACCGATTTGACTTGCATGCGAGGCATATCTAGGCGTCCATGCCGACCCGATTCTGTCCTCGCTGCGACTCACCTGCTCCCGCGCTCAACTTGATATTTGCATTTTCATATTTGCATCAGTAAGATAGTTCTTAAAAAAAAAAAGGGGGGCGGAGGGTCTAAGAGGAGCACAGGAAGAGGTGTGTGTGGATAGACAGGAGGCAAATAATGAGGTTCTTTTTGAAGCCGGAGAGAATAAAATGAGAATAAGAGTGAAAATCGTGCCAGGCCAAGAGCTTGTTGACGTTTCGTCTGACTACAGGGCAGTTCAGCTTAAAGAGCGCTCTGCTCGCCATCTGCTCGGGAATCTGTTCCCATGTATGCGAGGACAAACATGCGACTGCATACATGCACAGGAGATTATAGGCGGGGCAATCATTGCATTCAAATACGTTTTCCACGGTGAAATAAGAACACAGTGGAGGTTTTCCTATTGATTTATTTTTCATTTTTCATGCTACAGATGTTACAGTTTACATTTAAAGAGCATACTGATGGTCTTTTAGAGAATAATGAGGTTTCTTTTACGATAATATGCTAGTGTGAGCCGACCGGCACACGCTGACTCATCAATTTATCGCTGTCCATTACTCTTGGAGGAAATTTAGCTGCTTGTATAAACTCATCTACACAAGGAGTTTAGACTCTTCTTTTATTGATCTTGTAGTTTTTTTATAAACCATTCTGGGCGTAAAAGGAAGGGAGAAATCAGGAGCCATATTTTAGTCATAAATCAAGGCCTATTTCCATATTTCCATAAATGTGTAAACATTTCATCAATCACTCCTGGTGGATGATGGCATACGGATTCAAAGGTTTTAATAAATATGCATAATTGACCATGTTTTGCAAAATGTGGACTCGAGTGGAGTTTTCTCCTTTATCTGTATATTTCATATCTAATTACTGTCATGGCCAACAGTCTTTGTATTTCTCCGCGTGAAGCCAACAGGAGAGTTTTCATGGACACTTTTCCTTCTTTCAGAATGAAATCATTCCGAAAGAATGTTCCTGTTTGATTGTTCACATGAGCAGCGATCTAATGGGAAATGTTGTTTACATGCAGCGACACGTCAATCTGAAGCGCTGTCGACAGCTGAGTGACGAGCGACCAATAGATGACGAGTTTCATCAGAAGGTGGGAGTCAGTCATTCTATCGGGGCCGTTCTTTTCTATTACTTTGATGATTTTAATGAAGACGCAGCTTGAAATTAACTCATGTTTAGTCTCATGACATGAGGGAGGAAGAGAGGAAAAGGCGACATCAAAGTACCTCCTAGAGTTGTTTTATTCTGACTAACGTTACATCATTACGTGCTTTTATTCTGAAATTCCTGATCAACTCGCGGTCAGAGACTGTCATAGAGGTCTACTGCCTCTTGATTACGTCATTCATTGTTGCATAAAACCTGAAGTTTGTCACCAGAAATGTTTACATTACCATCATCTGTTAAGTTAAACGCAGAATCATCAAGCACTTTTATTCTGAAAACCCAGATCGACGCCTTGACCGAGGTATTCGATTCATTGATTCTCCTGTTCAGGACCTCGGGGGCTGGAGCCTATACCAGCTCTTTAATTACTTCCTTCATGCTCAATAACAAGTAGAGTCGGTGGGTTTGTTCCAACTTGCTGTTGTGGGATTTATGCTTATAATCAGCGTCTACAGAGTTTTCCAGGGCTTTTTAATTTCTTCACAGCGTCGGTCTAACACGGCTCCTCGCGGTTTTTCTTGGTCCCTCTTTGTGGAGTAAATTTTTTCTTACTTTCCCTCATAATATTTTGAGAGTTTGTATTATAAACAAACTCGCTGCTGTGGTTTGGATCATTAAATGCCGTCATCGTGCACGTGAGTAGGGGTTATTCCATTTACATGCAGGGGTTGCCTTTCAGATCGTCTTTCCATAAGGCCTTAGACTACTAAAGGGTTAAAAGCATAGAACCAACTTGACTACGTTGTACTGCTTGTATGATTGTATGTGACGAATAAAATCCTTCTTCTTCTAGGCTTCGTCTAAATCGGCCCAATGGTTGAGGAATTATGGCCAGAAAACTTTATTCCCCCTAGTGGCAATAATATGTAACTGATCTTTTCCAAAATCTGTCCAGTTCTTCCTCCCACAAAATTTGGATTAAATTGGTCTAACTGTTAGGAAGTTAGGGGCTGAGAAAGTGTTTTGTTTTTTTTTGGAAAAGCTCCCCTTGATGAGTAAAATATGATCTATTAGACAAACATATGATCTACGCAAGCACCGGCCGTTCCCTCGGTCCTTTTGGCAAATGTTCACTCGCTGGACTATAAAATGGATCCGATCAGCCTGTGGCGATCGCTACAGCCGCTGCTGTACCGCTGCTTCTTCGTATTGATGAAGACATGGTCGAAAGGAATGAAAAGTTGTTGCTGCTGGACGTGGATCCCGGCATGTGCCAAAGAGTTCAATAATGATTTTTTTTCTTGGACTTTGAGACGTCAGACAGTCAAAGTAGGCAGTGTAACATCTAAACCAACCACAGTTAGTACAGGATCGCCACAGGGAGTTTTCTAAGCCCATTACTGTTACGCTGCTGACGCACGACTGTTCTGCTAGTTTCAACACCAACCAATTCATAGAGTTCGCCGACGACGCCCCAGCAGTCGGCCTAATCACCAACAACGATGAATCGGCCTACAGGAAAGAGGTGTAGCAGCTGACAGCCTGGTGCATAAAACACAACCTTGCCCTCAACACCAATAAGACAAAGGAGATGGTAATTGACTTTAGGAGGACTGGTCATCAGCACCATCTCCCAATGACCATAACCGCCCTCAATTGGAGCGGGTTCACAGCACAGAGTCCATCAGATGGATGAGTCGAACTCCAAGGACAACACCCCAGCTGTCATCAAGAGGACCCAACGGCGCCTTCGCTCCCCCCCGCATGCTGAAGAGGGTGGACCTCCCCAACCCGCAAAGACCATGTTCTACAGAGACAACCATTGAGAGCATTCTCACCTACTGCATCCCTTCGTGCTATGCTAGCAGTGCAGCATAGGAGAGACACAAACTGAACAGGATAGAGATAACTGCTGAAAAAAAAATCATTGGTGCCTGGCTTCCGCTTCTGCAGGACATCCGCACTGATTTCCGCGTGCGTCGAGCTAACGGCATCATTAACGACTCCACTCATCCCTCTCATGGCTTGTTCACACTCACGCAGTCCAGGAAAAAGATACAGAAGTATCAGATCAAGGACTATTCGGCTGTTAAACAGCTTCTTTCCCACAGCAATTAGACGACTTAACCAGAGAATGTGAACTACACATGAGAGACCATTCCTCCACGACTGTTTTACTCTATTTTAGCATAGTCTTAAGTTAATAAAGAAGAGCACTAATAAATGAACTATCATTTGTAAAGTCTTCTGTCTTGCACTGAATTATTGATGTGAAACAAAATTTTGTTTTTATGTGGAGCATGAAAATGACCAATAATGAATCTTGAATCTATCTAACCTAAGCTGCAGGTTTTTGGAGGTTTGGAGGGACGTTGGGCCAGAGAACCTGTCCAGAACCAACGCAAACACGGGGAGAACTTGCAATCTGCACGTGCACAGAAAGGCATAGAAGTGGATTTGACTCTGAACCTTCTCGCTGATTTCTAAGTGGAAAATATGAAATAAAGCCAGGGTACCACAAGGGGCCAATTAGATTTCAACAAAGGCCGGTGACCATCTGGTGCTGCCCATTGGGGCCAAACTTGGGTCACACTCCAAATTTAGTCTTGGTGAGGTTTGAACCACTTCATTATTGTGGAGCCCAACAGGGACGTGATTTCAGGGGAGGCCGGTGAAGCTCATCATGAAAAGCAAAAAACAAATAATGTAATTTATGTATGATTCCAATCATTTCTTTCAAATTTTATTATCAAAAATGTCTTAATTTGCGTATTTCAAACAGAGAGGAGACCCGCGGAAGAGGAAGTTGTGAGCTGAGCCTCATCGCAGATGTCCCCCACAAACCGGGTCGGGCCTTTTGCTTTCTCACTGTTTGTCATCAATGTAATGTTTGTAGACACTTTTATTATGTTTCCTCACTTCCCATAGAATATGTAATATATATCACGTATGTGGAGAACTTATTTAGTCTTGCTGATCTGACATGAAACCGTAACGAAAAAGAAGGTGAGGCAGCAGTACCACTGCCTCACTGAAGGGGGCGTGCTGAACCCACGGGTTTATGCAGGTTCTGCTGTTTCTCTTATCCTAACGCAGAGACAAAATCAGAGTTAAGTTCACTACTGTCTGTTCTTTCGCTCCGTTTTCTGCACAAATGGAAGATTCTATATTCAAGCCATACCAGAAACATCGATTAATCGCCATGTTTTTTAGATGAATCCATTATTTTGTTTATATACAAAAAAAATGTATTTAAAGAAATATAAATACAAAATATTTTGAAAACCCAAAAATGTAAGAGGAGTAAGGATAAACTTTATTTTTAACAGAAAATACCACATTTCCCATTTTTTTTTTTTTTTAAATTTCTAGTCTTTTTAGGTTTTTTTTAAATGGCGTGAACTTAGGATTTTATCTCTCACTGAATGAATTGTAGAATTGCGATGGCAAATTAAGAACACAAGTAGGTGCAGAGAGAATTCGCTCTATCTCTGAGCCGATACAAATGTAACGTCCTTCTTTGGCCATTGGTGTAGAGAATTCTGATATGAGATATGAAACAGAACCAGTAGTCGCTTTGCAAGCTGGCAGAATCAGGCGGGAATTCCAGTATTTTGCTAAAACCATCCCATTATGCTCATCAGGGATTTTTTTCTTTTATACCACAGCATAATTTCAATTGACCTCCAGAAAAAAACGCCTGAAAATTTACATCCATATTGTGAGCTGGACTGAAGAGGGACAAAGGAACTGAAGATATGATGGAATGTGGGAGAGAGGGATTGAAATAAATCGGTGAAAAAGGGAAGGAGCACTCAGGCATGGATGAAAGAGGAGAGGTCGGCGCTGGCAGACGTGAAGTGAGTCTGAAAAGTCAGGGAGGAGGAGAGCAAAAGAGACGGAGACCCTGAAGTAGAAAGAGAGAGGGAGTGGCGGGGGGAAAAAAAAGAAGAGGGGAGTACGGAAAGATTGTTGTCTCGACCTCTCAGCTTCTCCTGACGTTCCCTCATCTTTACATATGATAATCCCAGAAGCAGCAAATGAGTCGGTTCTGCTCAGTTGAAACACAAATGATCTCACACTCGACCACGAGTGACGGGCTCGGTTAGTCACCAGAAGAGGCTCGCCTCTCGCTGCCGCTGAGCATCGGCGAAGATTAAACCTGACTGCATCAATCTCACGGCGGGGAAAACGCATTCAAGAAAAAAACATCCATCTGTCAGTAACTCCCAACGTTGTAACCGCCGACTCCCCGAGAATCCACCTCTCGGATCAGCGCCGGAATCCCACACAAATGTTCAGAGTGAACTGACATCACAGTCACATTATATTCATGCAGAAAAAGAACATCCATAACATTATGTCCACCTGCCTGAATTGCATTTAGTCCACCGGACCTCTGTGGTGGTCTGCAGAATCAGGTACCAGGATGTTGGCACACATCCACATCATTTTACAAAGAACCTGATTCATCAAAACCAGGCCCACCGCCATCGCTCCGTTGTCAAGATCTCACGCTGATGTCCCGATGCTGGCCCATTCTGGAGTGAAAATGGGTCCGCATGGGCCCGACTGGTCTGTGGCTACATATGGACCAATTCAGCAGACTGTGATTCACTGAGGTCTGTGTTCAGACAGCTTTCTATCAGAACCAGCATTTAGTTTTTTAAATATGTGCTCTACTGTAGCTCTTCTGTGGGATCGGACAAAGACTAGACTATGACGTCTCCAGTTCTCTGGTTCTCCTTCCTTAGACCGCTAACCACTGCAGACCAGAAAAGCCCAATAAGACCTGCAACCCTTGAGGTGCTTCAACCCGGTTCTTTAGCCACCACAAATTGGCTGTCGTTAAAATCGCTGACGCCATTCCTTCCTGCTTCCAACACAACAACTTAGAGAACGAAATGTTACTCATGTCATCCGTCGGTGTTTATAACGTCATGGCGGATCAGTGTGTAGTCTCTCTGCAAACAGTGCTGAGTCATCAAATACATTGTAACAACAGAACCATCTGTGTCTGAAATACTTACTGTTCGGATTCTGTGTGTTTTTCATCATGCTTGGATTTTCTGAAAGAAAAAAAGGGGAGAGAGAGAGAAAAAATCAAGAGACTCAGGATGGCTCAGAGAATGAAGGAGAGGGTCCGGCGGGCGGATAAAGAGCCTGGCGAGAACAAAGGAAAAATAGGAATCTCTGACAGAGGTTGTGGCTTTCTAACGACGCTGAACCCCAGAGTTGCAGAAGCAGGTGTTAAGTACTACATCCCCAGTGAGACCGGGCCTATTAATGGAACTGGGATCACAGAGCAGCGCATCGGAACAGCCGGGACACCTTCATCACTGCCGAGGTGGGCGGCTACCAGCAGACGTCTACAAGATGTCTGGAGAAAATGACTCCATCTTTAATAAGCGGTGCCAATGTCTACCTTGCACATTCCAAGCCGACGGTGAATTTTGCGAAGTTCTCGGAGGGGTGTAAGTAATTGCGAAACCGAAGAGGCTTCCAGAGTAATGGCAAAACCCTAGAACTCCACTTTGTGAGTTTTAATTTTTTTGTTTTTAATTCACGTGTGTGAGCTACACACAGCACTTCTCTGGTTCAGTGCAGCGACGTTAACACGGCCGCTCCTGGTAGAGCAGCAGGCAAATTAGTGTGTCGGCCTAACCTCTGCAGATTTGTATAAGTACACATATCTGCATGCCTCTGCGTGTGCATATTATTTTAGTGGGCACCTGTGTGTGTGTGTGTGTGTGTGTGTGTGTGTGTGTGTGTGTGTGTGTCAGCGGCCGGCTCCATGCTGCTGACTCATTTCGCAGTAATCTCGGAGGGTGTGATCTCTCAGGGTGGCTTGAGATGTACATCATCAAGATGGGAGAGCTGCCGCTGGTCATCAGCAGTGCGTCTCTACACCCCGCCGTCACTGTACTCTATTACTCCTCGTGATGTATAACGCACACTTTGCCAAGCGGACACAGGCTGCACATACTTTCGACTCCCTTCATCCCCGCCAGGGATTGAGGCGACGCATCTCAAGGCCACAGAGGACAGTGCCAAGGTCACTTAATCACCATTTGCTTCCCCTAAGCACGAGGGGAAGCAATCTACAAGGAGCAGGCAGGCAGACAGATGGACCGCACTCGGCACGTAGCTGATGACACCTGAGGGTGCACCAGCGTGTTAAAAGACCGACATTAGAGCTCTTCTTTCGCTGCCTCTCAAGGTATCGCCTCCATAAAATGGCACTTTCCTCTTCATGCCGGTTCTTATTATGCACGCCCTGTAATTTGTACTTTTCTTGACATACAACCTTTTTTCTTTTTTTTTTTTTCACTTCCCTGGTTCCTAATCAGGCTTCCAGCTAGTTTTTGCAATTCATTCAGTGCTAGTTTGTAGTATGTGTGTACAGCACAGCCGAAATCCCTCTCTGGGGTCAAAATATAATTTTTGGCACATTTTGGGTACATTGATTATTCAACTGTGATATCTAGAAAGTCCAACTGGAAGAAAACTGTGGAGAATATCATGTACTTTGTGGCATTTCTGCCTCAAAGTACAGCAATTATCAGAGTTTCTGAGCAGATTAATTAATAAATTGTGTTTCATGGTGCTACTTTGATATAATGATGTCATAGCCTTTTTATCAAAAAAAAAAAAAAAGAGGAAATATAATCAGATGAGGATAGAGATATTGGTATTTTTTGTGTTTAATCACAGAGTACTCACATCGTAACAGGTTATAGATTACTATGTGCAGATTTCCGTGTTCAGCTACTGAGACTGAAAATAGATTATTTCAGTTCTAACCTGTCCATAGGCAGAATGGTTATATAAAGACACCTGACGGTTGTGGAGCTCTTTAAGTTTATTTGGAGTACCTTATTCAGATGAAGATTAACTTAAAATAACCAATGAGTGGATTTTAGTCTACACAGTTTTTGTTTTGTAGCGACCAGGAGGAGCCAAAGGACCCGAATTATGCCTAAAATTGGATTTTGGCTGCAAATTACCACCCATGTCCACTAGAGGGAGCAATATCTACATTCTACAACATTTTGGCTGTGAAATGAATCAATGATTTTATAAAACTCCCACATTGTTTACATTGTAAATAAAAAAACAAACTATAGAAGCTTGATTATAGGTCTGCCAAGAAGAATAAGAAGTTAAGTTAATTTTGGGTATTTTACTCAGGCGAGGCTCAATTCAAAATAACCAGTGGGAAGAACGGGACCTTGTTCACTGAACGGATCAGGCAACAAAGAATAATAGAAAGAAGAGTCTTTGTTTCAAACTCAGTGAAGCCTTTAAAAAATGTTTTGATGACCTGATTTGCATTAATTGGGCACTTCAGGGCCGAAGCTCGTGCCCCGCACACGGTACCCCCATATTTATCCTGCTTCTCTTTCTACGTGACCCGACTTCTCGCACCAGCATCAAACGCTCCCAAGCTGTTCATCTACAGCGAAAGGAATTCCTACTGAGGGCTCAAATATGGATCTCGGTTACGTAAACGTTTCCTAATGGCTCCAGTCAAACGTGACGGAGCCATTATGGCGAGACGCTCGCAGGATAGTTTGATCCCGATGCGCACGAAGGATCGTTAGCACACACTGTGTGTTCTCACATCTCCGACGAGCCGCATCAATGATGGGATTTTTAAAACTTCTTTTGTACTTGAAAGCCTTAATTAATGACCACAGTGTATGCGAGGGATGCAAATCCCCATTTTTCCCCCCCAGCAGACACTCCAATATGTTTTACCGCTATAATTAATTGGCTAGAATAGAGAAGTCTGCTGCCTACTTCATATAAATAATATCTACTTATGAGCGTTGCTTGTGCTGCCGCCTCTGCGCTCCTGAAATCTTACTCAGCGGTTTATTCTGACCATCATTTAACATAAGGTTCACGTCTGGAAAGGGGGGGCGAGAAAGAAGGCGAGGCTCACGGTAGAATTGATTCAAAGTCCTGTCAGTGACAAAGCTTTGGGAAGAAACTCAGATGTAAACAGATCCAGAGGAGCACGGCACACAGATATAACAGAGCCTGTAAGCGATCCAGGTCCCACTTCGACAGCAGTGGCTGAATGGCGTCCGGGAGCCGATGTTACGATGGTTTGGCCATTAAACAAAGTCCTGTTCAAACGCTGCCACAACAGAACGCTTTTGATTCATCACAACTCCAACGTGCTCCATTTATTTGTTTTTTACATTTGGCAGGGTAAACAGAATATGTAGTTGCGTCACTGGCCCCGCCTTGTCCCTCCGCCTGATTGGCGATGGGATCCGGTCCGAATCCACGAATCCGGTGGAAGCGCCACCAGGGATTAAAGTCACAAGCTCTGCTAGTCAGACGCCGGCAGCCCGCCTCAGTATGGGTCGATGTATTTTCTTACCTCAAACGCATATTGTGAGTGTATCTGTTGCAGGTATGAGGTACCAGGGGGACCGGCCCAGGTTTAGTTTTTTGCTAGAAGACGCTGCTCAAAGGAATTGGGGAAACACTTAAATCGCAAATAGGAATGAGGAAAAGTTATTGAAGGAGCTCCTTAAACCCCTCGCTGGAGAACGCTTCCCCTCACTAAGTGCAGCCTGGAAAAGAACGTGTTGTGGAGCCAATTAGGGAAACAATCTCTTATTAATCACACACTTAGCCGCATTAATGATTCATACCTGAAAGTGGCTCCATACCTCTCCAAAGTATTTCTTTTTTTTCTTTTTTTTTATAAAGATACTGTAGCTACATTGAATTAATACTGTAGCATAATTTTCTGCCACATTTAACTGCGTAGAAATGGTGCAGATGATTCCCGCCGAGACAAATCGAAAAATATTTCACATTCATAGTCTTCTAAATTATTAATCAGATTTAAAATGTGATTTCAGCTTCAAGTGTAGTGGCCCCTGCAGAACGAGACTCCATACGTACCGAAGACTATGAGGCGGGTGTGCGTATCCGTTGAGCCCAGAGGATTCTGGGCCGTGCAGCGGTACATGGAGCCGTTGAGCTCGGCTGGAACCCTCTCCAGAATCAGCTCCCTCCCCTCCCGCTCGGTGCTGCCGTCCAGCAGGCGGCCCCCCACTCGCGTCCAGGTGAAGAGCGGCTCAGGGAACACCTCATTCTATCAACACCCAGCGCCCACATGGGAGGGAGAGGGAGAGAGAGAGAGAGGGAGGGAGGGAGGGGACAGTGAGTCCACGAGTCTCAACCACCAGATAAAGGATGCATGAATAATACAAGCTCCATTTTTTTTTTTTTCACCTCTAATGCAATGGCAAGTTAACAGCATGCATTAATAATCAGCACTTAACTTTACAGGGGTTTCTCTCTTCACATGCGTGAGCCCACCTGAGAGTAACCGCCTCTAACTCTAATTTAGAAACATGAGCCTGCTTGAAGCGGCGTTACGCTGATGGCTGTGGGTTGACGTGTTCAGAGATAATAATAGGACAAAGGATCTCCTGTATGGTACCCACCTCTGAGGTATCGGCTTTAGCTTCTTCATCCTCCTTGTCACACCATAATACTTCCCTGTCCCGTCGTCACACATCGCCACCCACACACGCACATGCACACACACTCACACTCACACACCCCGTCCTACATAGCCGGCAGATGCCATTATACATCGATACAATATGGAGCACTAGTAGAGGTGGTTATTTCAGAAGTGTAACGTCAATGGGAAGGCGTGGAAAGCTTTTCAAATTTGAATTACAAACATCTTGGTGTCTGCAGTCTCGCCTGATTCTGGCCTCCTTTATCGGAGGAGGAAAATGACACATTTTCACGTGGAGAATTATGTTGGCCTCCATAAGCAATAATTATTCAGTAACAAGAGCAAACCCCTTTGAAAAAATACTTCCTGCATGGATGTGATTAAGGATTTGAACCCCCTACTGGTTTCTTCCATATTTGTTTTTACTCGGGCAACGTGACTAAACACAAATACGTCTTATTGTTTGTGTTTGAATGTTTATTCAATCAAAAATGCATTTAATTACCAGCTAAACCTGTTTTTCCCTACATCTACTGGAACCCAACCACAGGATTCCACAAACAGAGCATTACACCTACGGACAAACACGGATCACTACATGCAACTACACAGAAAAGGGTATATCGCCAAAGAGCCCCCAATCCCCTGTGTTGGACAATCAATCCCCCTGACTGAGATCCTACAAATTAAATTCTACTCGTTAATAATCTCAAACAGTCCATATTGACTCAGCCTAAGTATTTCTATGAAGTCAGCCAGCCTCCATTCCCCATGCTTATCAATGAGCGAACCATGACCCTGTCGACCCGTTGTCCTTTACACTATCAATTTGTTAGGTACCAACTACTGCAGACCAACAGGACCTGCAGGGTTGAAGATGCCCTGATCCATTCATCTGACCATCACAATTTGGCACCGGTCAGATAATAATAATAATAATAATACATTTAATTTATAATCCCAATGCTTCATTTTTTTTCTCAAAACGAAACCTCATGGAACAACCCAAAGGGAAAATGTCCACATCCTGTATGACGTAGCCCACCCACTGACAGCTAACATTGTAATGACATAAACGTTGTGATTTTTATCTTCACGTGACGGTGGTTAATATAACTGCCGATCAATCTAGGTATTAGATCACCTTTTTTTCAGTTTGAGCAATCTAACGTATCGTGCAGAGGGACTTTGTTGTCTTGCTGTCGCACGATCACCTTGTATAACGAGCTTACGGAAGGAGGCTCTTATGTAGCATGTTAAATGAGGAACTCTGCAGGACGTTGGTCAAAGTGTGGAGGAGAGGGAAAAAGACGGTGACTTGTTAAAAATTGCAGGTGCAGTGCTGGGTATGACTAATAACACTGGCACACCTGAAGGCCTCCTCAGCTAAAATTCAAACGTGTTCACCTCAAGGTCTGGACATGAGTTCAATATGAAGGGGGCACCTTTCATCCTCTCTTCATCTACCTGGAACAAAACCTCCGCCCAGTAGGCTGTCCCTGCAGGATGTCAAGGATTCTACGCCTCACTGGGGCATCAAGGGTACTTGAGATGCGAGAGGAGAGGAGAGGAGAACCCACTGTGCTCAGTCCTAAACAGGTGAATCATTTTGAAGGATTCATTAATGCAAGTAAAATTTCCCCTCGGTAATGTATTGGGAGATGAACTACAGTGTGACGTCTTTTGTGAAGACGGTGAACGAAGTGGATGAGAAATCAGACGGCAGGTATCAGAGGTGCATGGAGTCAGGATGAGCTGCTTCATTTAGACAAACTCATAGAGGTGCAGAGAATGGAAAAAGAGCCAACCAATCCAGAGTGTGAGACTGAATCCAAACACTTGATCATATCAGCCGAGTGTGTCCATAGAAACGGAAAATGTGCTTTTATTTCCCCCGAGTAGAGCCTGTGGGTAACTTTGACACGTCTGCACCACTTTGTAGTAGCACAGCCCTTTGAAGCATTTATGAATGGTTAATAATCAGGTCGTTAATTAGGTTATAAACATGTCATAAAGCTCTAACCCTATTTTGTCCCGCTCAACTGTTTGGTTTGAGTCCATTCTGAGTCATTATTTCTTATTGAAAACTTGTTTATAGTACGACCCAGTACCGGCATGTATATATTTAAAACACAAGGGCTGACCAATGGAGCCCTGGGGGCCGTCACAGGTTAAAGGGCCCCCCGAGGAGGAGCCACTTACCCTGGTATTTAAGAAAGTTCTCTTGTATAAGTCGGATTTTCTTGGACCCGAGCCCGGATAAGAATGAAAGAATATTAAAGCACATGAGGATTTACTGAACAGAACTATTTAACTCCATAGAACCAAAAAAAGTCTAAGAGTCAAATAGTTTTCTAAAAACATGCTTTCCCAAAAGATTGAGAATATTATTAAACTTGACTATTTGCCATGATATGTTATCGTGAAATCATTTTATTATTCAGGTTTTTTTTTTTTTTTCTATACTGCTCAAATATTAAATAATTTTTTCTTGATGATGACATTAAAGGATTAATAAACTCTTACAACTGACCTATTATACATGTTACAAAAAAATCAATGCAGCTTCTATGTTGGGCATGAGTTATAGCAGCTTACTAAGGATTTAATAGGATTTAACAACCCACGTAATATAACATAACTATCTAAAAACTATGTCATAACCGTTTTATAAAGGTAGTCTTGTTTTAAAGTTGTACCGAGACGTCATCAACGCTCTAAATTGAGGTCAAATGTAGAAAATTTGATTTTGATAGTCAGGCTCTTGGGAAAAGGCCACATTAAGATTAGGATAAAGTTAAAGAAGAAAAACGTTTAAAGGGTTTATTTTAAGTGAGACCGTCCTGTGAAATAATCTCCAGAGCCTCCCTGGTTTATTAACGCGGTCTGTGCTGCTGAAACCATCAGTGTCCTCTTTTAATGCATGAAGCATTGAAAATAAATACCTGATGATGACAAATACCTGCTAAATGCTTGGAGGAACCTAGCATAGTATTTTATCAGACAGATGAGCGGTATGGCCCGATGGTCATTCTGCTAAGGCCCGACCCGCATGTGTATCTCAATCAAGTCTCTTTGTAATAATTCATGTTAAAACAGTTCAACACTGACAGCAAGGGTATATCCTTGGAAAGCCCCCAATCTACTGCGTTGTACAATCAATCCTCCTGATTGAACTAAAATAAATGACTATATTAAATTCTTTAATATTCTAAAATATAACAAATACAAATTAGATCTCCTCAAGGAAGTTCATATGAAGTACATTTGGACTACATTAGACCAATGGATAGGGAGATATTTAGAAAAATGTGGTATTTCATAAGAAAGCGCCCCCTAGTGTGTAAAAATAGGAACTATTTGGGTAAAGTATGACGTACACAACTTGAGTCGATTCATATTTTGACTAAATCGGACCACAATTATGGCCCGAAAACAATGATTTTGAAGTTAAAGCTCCCCTACTGGTGGAAATATGCAACAGACCTTTCCCAAAATCCATCCAGTTCTTCCTCACGCTTAGGTCTATCGAGGGATAAAATGTGAAAGTTGAGATAGTTTTTGAGTTGACAGTCTCGATGACTCAGGTCGTCTAATTCGCCTCCGCTGGTTGTCCATAAGTCCCTCGCTTATGAACACACGTTGTTTTTACATCATTGCCCAAAAAATGAATGTCTTCTGTTTTGTACTCAAACATTTGATTTTGAGCTGAGTTTGATCAACCTCCTCTTCTAGACTACAGCCTGTGTTCTGTTAAGCTCCCTTCACTTACCCCAGGATGTCCTACCTGGAATCCGTGCACGGTGATGCGCACTGTGTCCCCTACTTTCGCCCTCGTGGGGGACATCAGGAGTTTAGGACCTTTCGGGGCAGCTGAAAAGAGAAGCAAAGACAAAGGTCATTGTAGTGAGCGTGGAGGGCAAAGACAAAGGTCATTGTAGTGAGCGTGGAGAGCAAATCCTGTCAGGTAGCTGTTTTTTCACAGGGGGAGAAAGACAAATACAATTTCCTGTCAATTAAGGTCACGGGGGCGGGTGGCGAAGGACCCACAGCTTCTTTCATCCAACGGATGAACGTGCAGGATTTATTCCCCCTCGGACAGCGAGGGAACTAAATTGGGAAGCTACTCATTACTGGAGGAGAATGGGAGTGCAGCGGGTGGACTGTGAAGGCGGCGAGATAAGGGACACTCGGAGAGTTGATTCCCTTGTGTTGGAGTGGACAGCAGTCCCTAGATGGCTTTCAATTGGACCATCTGAAACAATTGGGCGAAACCGGGAGAGACAGGGAGTGTGGTCTGTAATATTGTGGGGCTGTGAAGGGCCGGTGATTGTCCTGTGTATGTACTGCTGAGATAAAGTGAATGATTTGCATAATGTTATTAAAAGGTACGTCATTTCGTCACAGCTAAACAGCTAAGTGTACCGCTATAGGCCCGTGTAAGAAGGTTCTGCACGATTTGAGATGATTAACAATTCTCCTAAAGATAACTGCTCCTTGCGCTGCCCAGTTCCATATGTTAGACAAATGGACTGCGATGAGACTCAAGCTCAGGGCCTCCTATCAATAACGCCTGTACGAGTCCAGCCCAGGATTCTTCAATTCATTTGGTGTGACCTCTCAATATAAATCACACCGGCGGCTTGTTTTCGTTGATGAGTTAAACTAAGGGATAAAGAAATAAACAGACAAATGACCTCGGTTTTTAGCTATTAAGCTGGAGCAAACCGTCCATCGTGGCTAATGAAGCGCAGCCTCTTCTCAGGCAGCCGTTGAACGAACGCCTGCAGCCCGCCGATGGATTAGCAGGTAAACTATTATATATATATGTTAATAGGCTTGGGTTTGGGACATTGGCCTTGCGCTGGGTGTCACACCTACAGGCCCGTTAAGTTTTTGGATAAGTAGCTATTCTAGGTAAATGGATTCATTTATCTACTGTAGTGGATTTGTGCGATCCAAACTTCTTTGGAGCTTATATATTTGTTAGTTTGTGGTTTTAAGTTTATGTTGTGAGTTCATGTATCTGCTTTTCAATTTACTCTTCCTGTCTCTGTTTTAAGCTGTTTTGCTCCAATTACTTCTACCTGTCACTGTTCATCTGTCTGTTTGCACTTTCGCTCTTCGTATACTTGTTCATCATATTTCTTTAACTGTTTTTACACAGAACTCAAAACTGCCCCATAAAGACCCTCGTTCACATTGAATGTTAATTCTCCGTTTTTTATTTTCTTTCTTTTTGAGAAATGTGTGCCACTTGAGCTGAACCTGTTTATAATATGACCCTTCATGTATATGCTAAAGAGTAAGGTACCAAGGATGGGGCCATGAGGGACACCGCAACAAAAAAAAAGTCAATAACGTGTCAAATAGATTTTAGAAAAAAACATGCGTTACCAATTACTTCATAAGGACTTTCAGGAGTTTTAACATAAAGATCAGTTTCTTGATCACATACCGATTTCCCAGTCACCTCTTTTACTACCTCCATTGCCATGTCAGAAGTAGAACAACACAGTCCTCCTAAATAAAACCTAAGTTGCACTAAGCTCCGACGGTCTGCTTTGCCCTGTTTAGTTCCATCTTTGTATTCTTATCTCCTCTTCCCCGAGAATGCTGTACGTTTTCCCACCTTTCTATGCCAGATGGTTGTTGGATCTTTGTGTCACACTTTCCAGATATTTCTCTTCATTCTTCCAATGCTGCTAGTGTCGTCTGTGAGTTAGTTTGGTTTTCGGCTCTGACTGTAGTCGGCTAAACATGACATTATAACCTCCATCAGGTGGGATCTATTCGGCAGCAAGGGAAAAATTTGTCCTAGATGGTGATTTGCTTGAAGCCCAAATAAACGGAATTAAAAATGGGCAAGCATAAAGATCTGAGAGACTTTGAAAAGTGCTAAGTTGTGATGGTTAGACATGCTATCCATGCTCATAGATGGATAGCTTCTGATGTCTGATCCCACCGAAGAGCTACTGTAGCACGAATTGTTGAAAAAGTTAAAGCTGGTTCTGATAGCAAGGGGTCATATTATCCTTCATTCTACCAGGTAAAATGTTCATTGAGATTCAAAAGCTCTTTTCCAAGAGTGACCTGGCCAAGAGAGCAGCAGAGAAACTGCGACAAATATTAAATAGACACAAAACGGGACATGCATATCTATGAATATCTGACTCTGGGGACAATTATCCCTTTAGAATATTTTGAGAGCATAAACCATATTCCTTTTGGTTTTTACACATATATGAACAAAGGTAAACGACGCATCATAGAAGTGGTCTGGCGGCAATAGTGGGACTTTTACAATATTAGACAGGTGGTCTTAATGATATGGCTAATCGTTGTATATTGGCAACCAAACCGTAGCATCGGGAGAGCAGTTTGACCTGCATAAGCGCTCCACCTCATGCTGAAGATGGAATACATTTCACCGTCTAGCTTGGCGTGGTGGTGGGAGGCCAGACCGCACACACTAACAGGGGCGATTCTAAATACGGTCGTCATGGCGTCACATGGAGCGTCCACGCCATATGGCTTGGGAAGATGATGGCTGATTTTCTGGGATTCGCTCCAACGGTGACAGGAGGCATCATACGTCACCACCTTTTGGTCAGGGAAGCGTGCAGCGTAGAGGACTTAAGACAGCCTCTGTCTGAAGGCTATAGGGTCCCGTGAGACCGTAACCTCAAACCTAACCAGAAAGAATCAATTACAGCTTCAACGGGGGTCACAGAATAAACATCCTTCAGGGAAAACAACGGCGCTCCCTGCATCAGTTGTGCTTTCATAACCATCCGAGACATCAACAGGTTTGCCCAGCTGCACAACAGACTTAAGCATTCGGAGGGAACCTGTCGCATTCACTGGGTGACTGGTTACATTGAAAATGAGAAGCCAGGGAAGCATGCAGGCGGATTTAAAAAGCCCGACAGCATGCTGGATGCTGTGGCGGTGAGTCAGGCAGTGTGTAACGCCTTTCATGAATAGACCAGGTGACTTGAAGTAGACAGATAAGACAGACTGATGAAAGAAGGAAGTGAGCGGCAGATGAACACAGACACAAAGTTAATATGAGATCCATGAAAAACATTTAGATTAGCATGGGCGAACAAACGCACACGTACACACACATCCACCACGCACGTGCAGCGAATGCACACAATCGCTGCGAATGCACACACAGACAAGCGCACACACGGCTCAGAGTGCTTCTGATGATTAGAGTTTGGCAAAAAAAAAAAAGCGTGGATCTCGTCTCATTGCTGCGCAGCGCATGGAATCAACTATTCCAATTATATTAAATAATAAATACCAAAATTCAAAGCAAAAATAAATTATTTTAATTATTTAGAGCGCATGAATGCACTGCAAGGAAAACAACAAACCGTCCTCGTGATCTCATTGAGGTGTAGCCCCCCAGCTTGGACTCCATCCAGCCCTATTAGTATGGCGAGCACAGAGCCACCCATGAATATTCATTTAGTGTAAAGCAACATTGGTCGATTGTCAGACTGTCGCTTCATCTTATGTGGCAATATTATATCTCTGAAGGATTTAACACTGACACACACACACACACACACATAATGTGTACATACAGTAAAACAGACCTGAGTGTTATAACACAGTTATAGCTGCATTAGCTAAATGAATATAGGCTATGTCAGTGAGATCAGGTTCTAAACGGTGTCATTCCATTAAGGATGAAAAATAACGTTGGAATATTCTGTGTTCTGAAATACCTCATTTATAACCTCCAACCTGAACCAGAACCCTATTTATTTGCTCACACTGATCTGCGATGGATCAAAGGCCCAACAGGTACGTGAATGCTTTGAATTCTAAAGTGTGCACCAATTAAAGTAAAAAAAAAAATAGAAGCCTTTTCTGATCTTTCTCTCTTAGTTGGTGATGGAGGGAAAAAAAGGATTTTGCTCCTTCCATGTCTTTGAAAGAAGGAAGGCAGCAATGAATGAATGAATTCAAACACAGCAAGGAGATCTGCTCGTCTAACATATTAGAGCCTCTAAAACTTAGACTTAATCGGGGGGGGTGGGGCGTTCCCTACAGGGATTGTCATCGGTTTTATCATCAACATGTTCGGGAGGCAAAGAGCTGCTGGGACTCTTTACTGCGACACAGCTCATGCCATTATCCCATCATCTGATGCTGCTGTCTGCCTTCTTCCATGTGATATACCATACTTAGGTCCACTTGGGATATGGTGCTGACAGTTATTAGTGTTTAAAAGACGATTTTCTCTAAAGTGACAATCGCAATGGCAACAATTGGTTTTTAAACAGGGGCCGAGGGGCTTTTTATGACACCACATCCCCTTCCCTGCTTGGATATAATTAAATAGTTTAAAGGCTAATGCTGGGAGAGTTTTATATGTTTCTCATTATTAACACATTGGCTGGAGAAAAAAAAACACACATTAATTGACCCTACTGGAAATGAATGTGTCAAACTATTAAACACGCATCATCCAGCCACCAGGCCTTAGTGAGGCAAACATGTTAAACTGTCACGGTTGCAGTTAAATGGGAGTCAGTGCTGCATTCCCTGTCCTCCTGTTGAATAATACCCAACATTTCATAAAAACTATATGTGTGTTTGTGAGGCTCTTTAAAAAATAAATTCAGCAGCTACTAAAAAAAAGACCTCAGGGCTGCATATAAATGATAAATTCATGGACACCGCTGACATTAAGAAAGGAGGATGATGTTTTGCAAATGTCTCCCGTCATTTCAGGGGAAACTTTAAGACATTCATGGAAGAATTTCTACGAAGGCACTCAATGTGAGCACAATTCAAACAATACTTTGTCAAAAAAAATAAACTATAGCATGCTTTATATAAGAGATGTTTAAAACCATTCATCACATTCTTTCATAACATAAGATTTCACAAATCATTGAAATCTAAAGGCCTTTTCTGAAGAAATTATAGCCTGAAAACTTTTGGAGATAAAGCTTCACCTAGTGGCGGAAACATGCCACTGACCTTTACCAAAATCATAATCCCAAAATCAAGTCCTCCTTAAAAGCAAAGAAGGCCAGAAAGAGGCTGTGGTGCTACCCTGCTTATGGGAGGTTTTAAGTATAACGTATTTAGACCCTCCCTTATAGATCATAATGGTAAGATTCTTTGCATCGACCGCGGCTGCTGGCCAGCATAATTACTAGCATGTTTCTAATTAGATGAAACGCTGGGACAACGCAGCGCGCAAACACGGCCAATGTCTTCTCGTTCAGCGATTGTATCTGATGAAAGATAGGCCCTGCAAACCTGACATGATAAACAGAAACACTGTTTGCAGGACGGCCATGCCAACGTATCTCCTTTGAAGTGTTAATTGGATCCGCCAGAAGCCATCTTTGTCTTCAGATGAAAAAAAAAAATACTATGTGTGTGTATACTTCTCTCATGGATCACACACACACCGTTAAAACTATAGGCTAAATTTCCCCTCAAGTGTGACTCTGCATCACCACACCTACTGCTTTGATAGTGTGCAATTATCGAACTGACATTTTAAACGCTAACCTCCTAGCATGAAGCATTATCCCATGATATTGTCTTTCCAGTGATAAAACATGGTTCAGCGTCTCTGAATCCTCATTTGACTCCTCTAATTCAGGTTGGCTTTTTCAGTAACGGCACTAAGTTCACTCAATCTAGCAACCGACAGCTCGATGAATTGCCCTGTCGCTCACTTGGAGTTTTGCAATTGTCGCTAAACTCGCAATCTGCTCAGCAGTAACATAATTAAGCGGCGTCAAATGAGAATCGGTGTCGTTCTGCGCACATTTGCAAAGGTGGCATGATGGAGCCCAGTCGGTTTCCAAGTTCGTCAAGGAGTGGGCAAGAAATCAAACGTAGAAAAAACGGCAACGGCGCATGCCTAAAAAGTCCACAATCCCCTGCGTTGAACAAGCAATCACCCTCATTGAAGTACTGAAATTAAAAGTGAAGTTATATCCAAAGTATTTTTCATAAAAAAAAGGTCTTCTAGTGAATAAAATATGATATATTAGAGTATACTATTATATATATAGAAATATAGATTTCCTCGAGTCGATTCACACGCACATAATTTGGACTAAATCGGATCAACGGTTGAGAAAATATGGACCGAAGTGTACCTACTGTCTGAAATATACAACCAATGTTTCCCGAGATCAATCCAGTTCTTCCTCGCACTAAGGTCTATGTGGGTATCAAATAAAGAAATTATCAATGACATGGTATTTTTGCCTATGTCAGGAAAACAAGTGTTTTTGTAAAAAAGTAAAACGATTATTGCAGAAGTAAAACCAGATATTTACAAGCAAGATCTCACAACATTGTTCATATGAATCAAATCTGGACCAAATCGGAACCAACGATCAGGAAACGATGTCCAAAAATCAGAATTTTTCTTTAAAACATCCTAGTGATTAAAATATGAACTACTAGAGTAAAACATGATGTATGCCAGAGAGATCTTCTTGTACTGAATCGGAACACAGTTGAGAAATAATGGCGATAAATCTCCCCCTAGAGTTGGAACTAAACAATCAACCTTTCCCAAGATCAACCAGGTTCTTCCTGGCACTACGGTCTATATGGGTAAAAAATGAAAATGATCCATATATGGGGTCATTCCAATATCCTGGACTTTTCAGTGATATAGTAAGAGTGAGATAGAAAATAGAGGATAGAACAGTAGAAAGGTGAGAAAAGGGTGGCAGAGGGAGGAGAACGGCATCCTACTCACCCAGAGTGATCTCCGTCTGCATGGGCATAGACAACGCTGGGTGCTTGACCTCGCAGCTGAACAGGGCGTCATTGTCCAGCTGAGGGTTGAGGATCCAGGTGAGCCGAGCCTGCACCACCACAGAACCGTCGCTCTGGGGCAGATGAGTGTGGCTGAAGTAGTAGAGCGGGTCTGTGCTGTGAACCCAGCGGGGGAACTCCCGGCTCACCACCGTCTCCGGGATGACCTCTGTGGCGGGGCTGGGCTCGTGGGCCTGCTGGCCCTGCTGGCCCTGCTGGCCCATGGTGTGGACGCGGCGGGGTCCCTCTGTGTAAAGCCGGGCCGGCCGCCCCTCTGGGTCCAGCAGGGAGAGGGAGCGCTGCAGTTTAGTGTCATCCAGATCCCTGCTGATGAGCGGCCTGGCTCCTCTCACCGCCGCCGAGCCGCCTCCCTGCTCGCCGGTGGGGGCTTGAGTGTAGGAGATGACCTCGATCAGCTCGCCATCGCGCTTAAAGTACACCTTAAACACGAGATGAGAGATAAGATGAGATAGGAGTTCAGTGATCCCGAAGGAAACTCTTCAATGCTCAAAATAACAGTAACAAAAGAAACGCAGTGAGTAAACGAAAATAGAATATAAATAAATAAGAGGCAAATGAAAACCCGCGCCTACAATTAACAGCGTGATAATGAGCATAATATTGCACATGAGAAGAATACTTTGAAGTAAATATAAATGATACCGCACCTGGATATTCATGTATTAATAAAAATGGCAACCTAAACCGGTGTCTACAAGTAACACGATAATAATGAGGAGGGTACTCATATTGAACATAAAACACAGTAAGGTAAAATTGAAAATGTTATTAATTAACTATAGCATGCTTTATAAGAGATGTTATAGTTTGTACAACTTTAGATGTAAAGTTGTACATGATAATTATACTGAATAGCAGTGCTAATAGGACGTGATGTTTCAATCCGTGGGGAGAGTTGACACTCTGTCTGATTGGAATGGCGGAATGGAGGATAGGTAAGTCTTTGGGTTCATCAGGTGTGTACCTCTTCATTTATGTTTTATAGTTTAGGCTCGATGGCCGACGACTGGGCAGTCGCAACTCGGGAGGCGAAGGTAATGTACTGGATGTTGCTCGTCGTCCTCCAAACCTCCCTGGCCTTATCTGGGTTTGATTTAGATAAGATCTCATCTAAGATCTAGATTAGATCTTGTTTTTGTCACTCAATCCAGTTTGGATTAAGTGGTTTAAATATTATAAATTTCATGATACGTCATTAGTTGTATACCTCAGGATGAACGGGTGGTCCTCTCATGAGGCAGCCCTCCAGGGTGATCAGGGATCAGAGACTATCCAAAAGCCAACTGAGTTAACTTTTATCCTGATCAGCTATTTTTCGGTGCTATACTTGTATTGAAATGTTATTATGGTGTAACTACTATACTTGTATTGAACTGTTATTATGGTTTTATTACTGTACTTGAATTAAACTGTTACAAGGCAGTTAAACTGAAGTATAGTAATAACACCGTGATAACAGTTTAATTCAAGTATAGTAATAACACCGTAATAACAACTTAATACAAGTATAGTAGTTACACAGTAATAATAATAATAATAAAACATTTAATTTAAAATGCACTTTACATTTGGATCAAATCTCAAAGTGCTAATAACAGCTTAATTCAAGTATAATAAATAACACTGTTATAACTGTTTAATACAAGTATAGTAATCACACCGTAATAACCGTCTAATTCAAGTATAGTAATAATATCGTAATAACAGTTTAATACAAGTATACTTATAACGCCTTGTAACAGCTTAATTCAAGTATGATAAATAACACTGTTATAACAGTTTAATACAAGTATAGTAAAAACACCAATTCAATTCAAGGATAGTAATAACACCTTGATAAGAGTTAAATACGAGTACAGTAATAACATCTCAATACAAGTATAGTAACAGTTTACTACAAGTAAAGTAATAAAACCGTTATAAAAATTTAATTCACGTTTAGTAATAACACGTAATACGTTGTTATTACTATACTTGAATTAAACTGTTACAATACGTTATTAGTATACTGGTATTAAACTGTTATAACAGTGTGACTACTAAACGTGAATTAAACTGTTATTACATTGTTATTACTATACTTGTAGTAAACTGTTATTACGGTGTTATTACTATACTTGTAGTAGACTGTTATTACTGTGTTATTACTACACTTGTATTGAACTGTTATTACGTTATTACTATACTTGAATTAAACTGTTATTACGTTATTACTATACTTGAATTAAACTGTTATTATGTTGTTATTACTATACTTGTAGTAAACTGTTATTACGGTGTTATTACTATACATGAATTACGGTGTTATTACTATACTTGTAGTAAACTGTTATAACTGTGTTATTACTATACTTGTAGTAAACTGTTATTACGGTGTTATTACTATACATGTATTAAACTGTTATAAATTTGTTATTACTATACTTGTATTAATCTGTTATTACGGTGTTATTACTAAGCGTGAATTAAACTTTTATTACGGTGTTACTATTGAACATGAATTAATCTGTTATTACGTTGTTATTACTATATTGGTATTAAACTGTTATAACAGTGTTATTACTAAACGTGAATTACATTTTTATTACGGGTTTATTACTATACTTGTATTAAACTGTAATTACTGTGTTATTACTATACTTGTGTTGAACTGTTATTACGGTGTTATTACTATATTGGTATCAAACTGCTATTACATTGTTATTACTATACCTGTATTGAACTGTTATAACTGTGGTATTACTATACTTGAATTAAACTGTTACAAGGCCTTATTAGTATACTTGTATTGAAATGTCATTATGGTGTTATTACTATACTTGTATTAAACTGTTATTAAGGTGTTATTGCTATACCTGAATTTAACTGTTATTACGGTGTTATTACTATACTTCAATTAAACTGGTATTACAGTGTTATTACTGAACATGAATTAAAGTAGCATTACGTTGTTATTACTATACTTGAATTAAACTGGTATTACGGTGTTATTACTATACTTGAATTAAACTGTTATTACGGTGTTATTACTATTCTTGTAGTAAAGTGTTATTACAGTGTTATTACTATACTTGTATTAAACTGTTATAACAGTGTTATTACTATACCTGAATTAAACTGGTATAGTGTTATTACTAAAAATGAATTAAACTGTTATAACGTTGTTATTACTATACTTGTAGTAAACTGTTATTACAGTGTTATTACTATATTTGTATCAAACTGTTATTAGGTTGTTATTTCTATTCTTTTAGTAAAGTGTTATTACGGTGTTATTACTATACATGTAGTAAAATGTTATAACAGTGTTATTACTAAGCGTGAATTAAAATTTTATTACGGTTTTATTACTATCCTTGTATTAAACTGTAATTACTGTGTTATTACTACACTTTTATTGAACTGTTATTATGGTGTTATTACTATATTTGTATCAAACTGTTATTATATTGTTATTACTATATTTGTAGTAAATTGTTATTACATTGTTATTACTATACTTGTAGTAAACTGTTATTACGGTGTTATTACTCTACTTGAATTAAGCTGGTATTAAGGTGTTATTATTAAAAATGAATTAAACTGTTATAACGTTGTTATTACTATACTTGTAGTAAACTTCTATTACGGTGTTATTACTATACTTGAATAAAACTGTTATTACAGTGTTATTACTATATTTGTATCAAACTGTTATTACGTTGTTATTACTATTCTTTTAGTAAAGTGTTATTACGGTGTTATTACTATACTTGTAGTAAACTGTTATAACAGTGTTATTACTAAGCGTGAATTAAACTTTTATTACGGTTTTATTACTATCCTTGTATTAAACTGTTATTACATTGTTATTAATATACTTGTATTAAACTGTTATTACAGTGTTGATACTATACTTGAATTAAACTGTTATTACTGTGTTATTACTATACTTGAATTAAACTGTTACAATGCATTATTAGTATACTTGTATTAAACTGTTATTATGGTGTTATTACTATACTTCAATTAAACTGGTATTACAGTGTTATTATCGTGTTATTACTATACTTGTAGTAAATTGTTATTACTGTGTTATTACTATACTTGTATTAAACTGTTATTATGGTGTTATTAATATACTTGTATTAAACTGTTATTACAGTGTTGATACTATACTTGAATTAAACTGTTATTACTGTGTTATTACTATACTTGAATTAAACTGTTACAATGCATTATTAGTATACTTGTATTAAACTGTTATTATGGTGTTATTACTATACTTCAATTAAACTGGTATTACAGTGTTATTATCGTGTTATTACTATACTTGTAGTAAATTGTTATTACTGTGTTATTACTATACTTGTATTAAACTGTTATTATGGTGTTATTGCTATACTTGAGTTTAACTGTTATTACATTGTTATTACTATACTTGAATTAAACTGGTATTACAGTGTTATTACTAAACATGAATTAAACAGTTATTACGTTGTTATTACTATACTTGAATTAAACTGTTATTACGGTGTTATTACTATACATGAATTACGGTGTTATTACTATACTTGTATTGAACTGTTATTACAGTGTTATTACTATATTTGTATCAAACTGTTATTACGTGGTTATTACTATACTTGAATTAAACTGGTATTACGGTGTTATTACTGAACATGAATTAATCTGTTATTACGTTGTTATTACTATACTTGTAGTAAACTGTTATGACTGTGTTATTACTATACTTGTAGTAAACTGTTATTACGGTGTTATTACTATACCTGTATTAAACTGTAATTACTGTGTTATTACTATACTTGAATTAAACTGTTATAAATTTGTTATTACTATACTTGTATTAATCTGTTATTACGGTGTTATTACTAAGCGTGAATTAAACTTTTATTACGGTGTTATTATTGAACATGAATTAATCTGTTATTACGTTGTTATTACTATATTGGTATTAAACTGTTATAACAGTGTTATTACTAAACGTGAATTACATTTTTATTAGGGGTTTATTACTATACTTATATTAAACTGTAATTACTGTGTTATTACTATACTTGTGTTGAACTGTTATTACGGTGTTATTATTATATTGGTATCAAACTGCTATTACATTGTTATTACTATACCTGTATTGAACTGTTATAACTGTGTAATTACTATACTTGAATTAAACTGTTACAAGGCCTTATTAGTATACTTGTATTGAAATGTTATTACGGTGTAATAACTTTAGTTGTTTTGAACTGTTATCACGGTGTTATTACTATACTTGTATTAAACTGTAATAACGGTCTTATTACTATAATTGAATTAAAATGTCATTATGGTGTTATTACTATACTTGTATTAAACTGTTATTATTGTGTTATTACTATACTTGAATTAAACTGTTTTACGCTGTTATTAATATACCTGAATTAAACTGTTATTACTGTGTTATTACTATACTTGTATTAAACTGTTATTATGGTGTTATTACTATATTTGTATTAAACTTTTCTGACGTGGTTATTAGTATACTTGTATTAAACTATTATTACATTGTTACTACTATACTTTAATTAAACTATTTTACGCTGTTATTACTATACTTGTTTTCAACTGTTATTACGATGTTATTACTATACTTTTATTTAACTTTCATCACGGTGTTATAACTAAACTTGAATGAAACTGTTATTGTGCATTATAAATTAAATGTATTATTATTATTATTAAGGTGTTATTACTATAGTTGTAGTAAACTCTTATTACAGTGTTATTAGTGTACTTGTACAGAACAGTTGATTTTTTTTATCATATTTACATTATCAGTGAAATAGTCTTTTACTTGCTTTAATAAACTCATGATTAGCCTTCAATCCTTATCCTAGGATACAACAACTTTACATTGTAAATAAAAATTTAATTCATTCAATGTGATATCGTGCCAGAAGAAGACTTTTTGATTTAACGAAGAGATTTGAATCACAGTGAGAAACAGCAGGTGATTTTCTGAACTTGCATTAGCATTCATGTGAAGTCTTGCTTCACATCTGATTAATATAATATTCACTATTTTTGTTTCAGTAAAACTTCCCCCCTCAAGAACTTCATACACATCCGTGTTCACTAGCCTGTTGCTAACTTCGTCTGCCCTCAGGTGCAGGGCAGGAAGCACACAGCGGGCTTAATAGAACTTTTTTTTTTTTTTTAACTGACAATACCTGTCTTCTGCAGCTCAAAGACATTAAACATGCTCCAGAGAGCTGCAGGGAACATCAGAGCCGGCTAATAATTCTTTGCGAGTTTTGTCACCTGGAGCGACATCTTCCACATTAGAAATTTTTTTCTTTGTCATTGTTAATATAGAGAAAAGAAGATCCAGCACGGCGCCCTTACTCAGCATTACAATTGAATATTCCAAATGTTCCTGTCCCTTCGGAGCTTTGTCAAGAGTATTTCAAATAATTCTCACACAAATGATCTTCTGCCCATTCAGTGCCGGGTAATTATTCTCCCCAGGGAGTGATTTTAAATAACGAGCAGTGGCCTGTGTCCAGTCTGTCCAATCTTATTCCTCATGTAAGAAAAAATAAAGTAAAATGGGAACTTATAAGACGCATTGATGCATAATTCAGCCTGTTTTGCTGAACTTCATACAAAAATGTTATTTCTAACTAGTCCTCGCGTCTCCACCAAGGTCCAAATGCCACATTGACAAATATTAAATTCCACCAGCCATTATGGCCTCAAAATTTTGTCAATTTCATTAATATTGATGAAATTCTACTAAACAGCGTAGTTTCAGATTGCTTTTTTCCAAAATAGAGGATTCACATATTATCGGGAGGGACTATTCAATTGCACAGAAGTCCAAAAATGATTGGACCCTCATAATATGACCTTTGACCCTTGAGAACATAGAATATGGAATAATTATTAGCTAGACAGTGACAACCGTTTGAAAACATAGGTTCAAACATTCATTACACGGAACTTCCACAACTCATCACCTAAAAGTACTCGATTACATGAGTATAAAAAGAAGACCAAGTAAGTTGATGAATGATTGAATAAATAAATGAGTCAAAAGTCTAATCGGTAAACAGGTTTTTCGGCATCTCACCCAGTAACCTTTGAGGATACATGAAATTTAACACCTAACGGAGTCGGCACCGTTTCATCTGTGAGCTACATAAATAAATTTGAACTTTATTATAATATTACTTGGATCCAGATCAGACTTTGGAGTGTTTTTGATCTTATTTGGTTGTCATTGTTTCCAATCCCTGTTAGATCTTATCCTATCTTAGTTCCATCATTAATTGGACTATGAAAGCCAGAACTCTTTACAGTTTGGTAACCCGTAAATTCTCAAGACCCAATCATTCACGGACTAAAGTTTGCAATTTATATATGCGCTATAATTCTGTCTAATCCAGAGCATCATAAGTGTGGCCAACTTTCTCAGGAAGAGACACCTTCTTAAAGCCCCGGAACCTGAATGATGGGATGTTTATCATTTCCCAATAAGGAGATATTTATTAGCTAACGAGTACATTTGATCGTGTAAATGACCGGAGGAATGGATGTGTGATGACATCATGCTTGAAATACTGGTTTTGTCCTTGATGTGGATGAAGTGACACCATATGATTACAAATCCTACATTTGTAGCAGCCATTTGGAGGAGCTTTAAACGGGCTTATATCCATCGCCAGATGTGAAAGTATGGATTAGGGTAGCTATAAAATGATTGGGTCATTTATTGTGTTAGTCCTGGACCAGCGGGACTCTGCCGCCGCTTAGAGGCCTTTCCCTGGATATTACAAGAGTTTTTGAGATTTGTATTCCATTAAAGTCAGGCTTTCAGTATGCATCGTTCCGGCTGCATCTCCAGAACTGATGCTTTGTTTGCGTAAACGGCTTTAATGTGTCAACAAGTGAGTAAAAGGAAAAGCTCCCAAGGAAAAACATTCCAATGAACATGTTCACACTCACATGGGAGATGGAATGAGTGACCCCTTTGTGTGAATCGTCATTCACCTTTTATACCTATAATACCTAAATTTCTTTTCAATATAGTTTGGTTCTTTATGGGTCAACAGTATGGACCAGCATTGCTCTCTCAGTGGTTAGTACAGTTGCCTCACAACAAGAAGGTTCTGGGTTCACATCCTCCTCTAACCTGTGTTTGCTGGGAATCATGGAATCATCAACGCGTCCGCTGCGATCCTTCGTGCAGTAACTCTATAACACTTTCATGGATCATCCTCAAATTGTATACCCACATAGACCTTAGGGACTGGATTGATTTTGGGAAAGATCGGTTGTATATTTGTGACATATAGGGGGAATTACTTACTTCTTACTCATTGGCCATATTATTTTAGTTGAAAAGTTCATATTTCACTCAGTTGGGGGAGCTGTTCTATGAAAAATAATATTTTTTGGAAATAACCCCTTAACTGTTGATCCTATTTAGTCTCGATTTGGTACATATGAATCGACTCGAGATCTTTTTCTTTTTTTCTTTTTTTTACAAAAGATACAAAAACACTGTGGAAGAACTTCAGAGCTCACGGGAATCTTTAGCCACCGTTTGTGTGATGTTTGCTCTGTACGTCTCATATCGGTCTTACCTTGTCCGCCAACAAAGCTCGCCATGACTTTTGAACTTTGTTTGGACCTTCTTAGTCCAGCTTGTGTACAGTTTTCGTAGACTCATGATGAACTAGCAGAATTGGCATTGCACTCTATTTACCCTTATTTGTAAGGGAAAATAGAGTTCTACACAACATTTTTTGATTGCATGTTTCATCGTCTCTTTTTCCATCTTTTGGGGGTAGAACTGAAAAATTACCAGGTAAAGACAAGGAAAAACCTTTTAACTACAAAAAGAGAAGTCGTTCATACACTTTTCTTTTTTGATTTAAAGACTCATATCTAACCCGGAGCTCCTGGTTCACAGCCCTGAGACTTTCACTGTTCTTGTTCTTGATGAATTTCCCAATCTGTCTCATCTATTTCCAAACCCTCATCTTTGATAAAGGAACATTTCTTCTGCTGCTTGTGGATCAAACATTTTGTAGCTGTCGATGCAGCCAGTTTGTGCGGCTTTGCTTCATCTACTATATCGCCCATTAGCTACCTGGCCAGCTAGTTTCACTCACACTTTTGCCCACTTCATCATCACTTATACTTGTCAGTTGAGTTAATTTTTTGAGCAAATAAAACATAGCAGGTACAAAATGCAAACATATGATGGATTCCTGGGAGAGATGAAACCAAACCATACTTTTCACATTCTTGGTAATGTTCTATCTTAATAATAACGTTTAGTCTCTGTATTCTATTCCATAACTTTGCTAGCTAACCTGTTTATGTTTGGTTTCATTATAATTCATATTTCTTTACATTCTATATTTTAAGTTTACATTTCGGGAACCCGTAGAAGAGAATCCATGAATGATTTCATTATTCATTGTATAATTAGAATAATTCTGATTCTGACTCTGACACGACGAGGAACCGTCATCGTAACATCGTACCGTCTTTACTTTTTCTGCTGCTGGACCATATTTGCCTCGCTGCTGATCTCCCATATAGGTCAACTGAATCTGAAGACTTTTTCTTTTCAAGATAGTCTGTGTGACTCACGGAACTCTCTCGTAATCTGACATGAACGAACGCCAGTCATACGTTTGGTCAGATGTTTTAAGGCGAGGAAAAGGGACATGCGAGGCAAATTTTGATGATGTCTGATAATTTCCGTGTTATCGTTTGAATTTGAATGAATTCTATGACGCTGATAATGATACTGTCATACACAATTAACAAAATATGTTATACACAACTATCCCATTCTGTTTCCAACACTGAGGGGACGCCGACATGGCGATTTTTAACAGCAGAGTGACTTATTTTCCTGAGTTTATTTCAAAAAGACAAAGCAGTTTTTTCTCTTCCCACACTAGAGTTATTCCACTGCAGCAGTTCTATTTTGATAAATGGGGGTTGTCTGTGAGGGCCCTCTTGTCGATATGTATGCAGAGACACCATTAACAACAGATTGTGTTGTGCTCCTGGGTTGTATCATAATATCTATAGCCTACCCAAAAAAACAAAAAACTTTTAATGCCTGCCTGAGCAGAGAGGAACACCTTCACATGGGGTTATTGAACCTGCTGAAAGGCATTCAGCAGGACTGGCGGTTGTCAGTGGAGGGAAAAAGAAAACTTTTCAAATCTCTTGAATTTTTACGCCGCTAAAAGCAATCAATTAACCTCTGGCCCCATCTAGCTGCATAACGTAAAAGTGGCAAAGTCAGATTAGGACCAACTTTTCTTCTCAACTTTTATAAAGTTCAGGTGTTCATTGTGGGGCAGCAGGGTGGTGCAGCGGGGGGTACAGATGCCTCACAGTGAGGAGGTTGCAGATTCGAATCCACCTTTTCCCTCGGGGCTTTATTGTTGTGCTTCCTCTCTCTGTGTTTACTTGGGACCTCGTCGGGTTCTCCAGTTTCCTCCCACAGACCAAAACCATCCAGTACAGGTGAACTGGTGACTCCTCATTGCCTGTAGATGTGAATGGCTTATCTGGGGTGTACCCCGCCTCTCTCCCCTATGTCAGCCGGGATAGGCTCCAGCCCATTTATAACGCTGATCAAGATAAGCAGATCCAAAACGGGGGATTTGATCATTGAAGTCATTTTATATGATGTATATATATATATATATATATATATATATATGATCCATCATCCGTAATTGTGGTAAAATAAAGAAAAATTTAAAACTCCTCTCACGGCAAATTGTAGATGAGTCACTCATGAAAAAAAAGTATGTTATTACGCTCCACTCTGCCTGGAGGTGTAATACAAATTAGCCTAGGGTCGGGAAAGTTGAAGATGGCTCAGGCATTCTTATCTCTCTTAACCATTTCATTACTAAGATAACGTTTTTTTAGGTTATGCAAATAATAAGAACCAACAGTTCCTACCCTTCATATAGTGCCGTGATGAACTTTTAATCTCAGACTAATAACCTGTGTCTTCCAAAAAAATGTTACATTTAACAACCTAAGTAAAAACAAAAAAGGAGTTATAAATGTTGCATGTATTTATTGAACAAAAAGTCTTTTCTAACACCAACAGGGCCTTTGTGAAAAAGTATTCAACCACTTGGACACTAAAGTACCAAAAAAGAACTGAGCTGGATGAGACTCTTTACACGGACAACTCTTAGAAACTGGACGTTGGCTCTCTCACCTCAATAAAGGTCAGAGTTCATGGCTCCCCTATAAGAGAGGCTCTGCGTACAAATGGCATCATGGGAGAGTTGGGAGCCATGATGAATCAGGAAGAACATCTGAGATTTGCCATAATCACACACTGATGACTTGGGATGAAAATCCTAAGAACTGTTCAGTCGAAAGTTATAATGTCATAAGGAGAATGTCAGGTCATCATTGTGTGAGTCTAAACTAAAGAAAAACTGAGTCATGCAGCAGGACAACTAAGCGTTGGAAGACGTGTCCGCCTCTACTGTCCTACTAGTCCTATCGTTCCTGACTGTACTGGTGTATCCACCAAATGTCCCCAATCCCCTGCATTGTACAAGCAATCCCCTGGATTGACCTCCTCAAATTAAATGTGAAGTAACAGAATGTCCACATTATTTTTTGCTAAAAAAAAAACAACAACTCCAGAAAGTCAGTAAAATATGAACTATTAGAATGATTCACATGCACATGCGTCGATTCACATGCACTAAATTTGGACTAATTCGGGTCAATCGTGAAGAAGTAGTTTATGGAAAACAGTTTAAAAAAAGAAAGAAGCCCCCCTCAGTGAGTAAAACATGAACTATTAGAGAAAACAGGATGTATACCAGACAGATCTCCTCAAGTCCATTGCTCTCCGTCATATTTGGACTAAATCGGACCAACGCTTGACAAATTATAGCCCGAAAACTTTTGGGGATGAAGCTCCCCCTTGTGTTAGATATACAATCGATTTTCCCAAAATCAATCCAGTTCTTCCTTGCACTAAGGATATACCCACTGTGTGGGTATAACATTGAAAATAATCCATTCAATGGTTTTTGAGTTATTGAACTAAAATGACGGCTCTGCACCGGACTTGGATGCAGACGTGGCGGCGGTTCTGAACCCATAACACCAGATACTTTTAGATTACGTAATGATCCCAACCGGAAGAGTGAGTCCACTTCTGAATGGGCTAGAAGAATTAAAAAATGTAATTCAAATTCAAGATTTTCAATGGCTTATTCAAACTCTGGACCTGAACCCCATTGGGTTGCTGCGGAAGAACCCGATAATCTGAGTTCTTTGCTCACAGACCTTCCAATGTGGCTTTACCAAAGAAATTCTGCCAAGAAGAGCGGGCCAGAATTCCACCACAGCGGTGTCAGAACCTGATCTCCAGTTATCAGAAGCGTTTTGTTGCAGTTGTTGCTGGAAACCAGTTATTCAGTTCATGATGGAGGACACTTTTACACTCTGGTCATTCCGTTATTGGACATGGATTTAGTTTTAAAGATCTGACCCGGTTTAGTATGAGATCCACACCAAAAATAGGAGAAATCATGATTAGGTCCGATAGTCATTCTCAACTCTTCAGATCTATTACTGAACCTTTACTAGCAAACACTTTTTGAGTAAAACTATTGATTATAGCCTTGCGCAGCATTTAAGGCTAATTTATGAGGATCAGTCGAGCTCCTGGGTTGGATTTCGCCGTGCGGACGCGCCGCTCAGAATCCGGGGCTCTGCTCTACATTTACCAACTGTGCTGTGGAGAACCGATGCTTCAAACCCCCAAACAGGCACGACGTGGAGCAGAGACGACTCCCTCAGACCCGCCATGGCCCCCCCTTACATCTGCCGCCGACTCTCGCAGTTACTCCAGCAGTAGCGAAGAGAAGGAGGTTTTTCGCGGCGTATTAAAGCACCTCATTAATTATCGCAGCAGGTGCGAGGAGAGCGGGGTGGATTAGATCGATCCAGGCACCTGCGCCCGCAGCTTTAGTCAGACAAAATGCTGTGGGTACACACTGGCACCTGCGTTGGCTGTGGTTAGGTACAATAAGGAACTAATTCTATAATCCGAGATAGGCGTGAATGAAACATTGATTAAATATGTGCATGAGTGCGCGGGGCGACGCGCGCTGTGAACCATTTCTTTTTATTGCGATTTTACCTGAAGAAAAATATCAAGCACAGGTTCGCCCGTTCACGAGGAGAACCTCCACGACTAAATAGTTTCTTTTGTTGGCGCCTGTCTGCTAAGAAACAAATAAATGAATCATTGTTTCATGGGAGACTTGAGGGAATGCGATAACAGACATGTAGCTGCGAGGACACAGTGAGGCGTTATTTCGGTGTCATCATCTCGCCGTTCTGCTCCGTTTTCATTTCCGCTCTCATTATTCGGAAGTGAATCTAATATAGGTATGAAAATATGGCAGACAAAGAGAGAAATATATACATATGTCCAAATGTTGGAGGGAGTTGAGCGAGCCAAGTCATTTTAGATTTCATGCGTCATGATTTGTCAAGTGAGTGTTTTCTCGCCAGCGTTGATTTTCATTTGTGTTTTCCTGATCCTTTTCTTTTTCTTATCAGCTTTAAACACGTCATTATTTGGAGACTTTTTTTCTTTTTACATGGTAGATTTCTTTGTAGCGACTGAATCCAAGATGCAGTTGAATCAAGCTAAATGAAGTAGAAACACATCGGGCACCAATTGTAAAGAACGGTTGTTGAAGTTACAACATTTTCACACATTTAGCTCTAAACAATGTTTCAAAAAAGGAAAGTCACTTCTCCAAATAACCTCCTTTTCTGTATTCAAATTTCTTTCAAAAATATATTAAACAATGCCAATAATACAGATCTAAATATGTGATCGCCATTGTTGAATATATATCTAATCATCAAATCTAAATATTAAATCTAAATATTAAATATATATCCAATCATTTAATCTAAACAATTAATCTATATTTTAAATATATATCTAAGTATTAAGTCTAGTTGTAAATGTCTAAATATTTATCACAAAACATTTCAATATATCGTTAAAATTTATAGATTTTACATTTAACATTTAGATTTAAGTTAAATATTTAGATTACATTTTTAATATTTGGATTTAAAACATTTAACATCTAGATACAATAAGTAAAATTCATAATTAATAATTAGGATTCAATTTAGAATGTAGGTTTGGTTTCATATTTGAAATTTAGATTTAGATTTAATATTTAGATTAAATTTCATATTGAACATTTATACTGAAATAACATTTCAATTTAAAATGTAGATTAAATATAATATTTGGTTTTCTACAATTGAATTTCGCATTTAAAATTTGGGTTTGAAATTTAACAATGAGATTTAACATTTAGGTTTGACATTTCATATTTTTTATATTTTTACAAGAAAAAAGTTAATAATGTTGTAATAACTGTGATTTTATGAAGTGACTCTTTTCACTTTGCCTGGAGCTGAATATGTTAAAATATCAGATTAAATGCGAGCACTTTAATGTTGAGTATTAGTGATTACAACTTTTACTTCCACTTGTGACTAAATAGAATTAAAGTCCTAGAGTGACATTTTGAGAGTAAAGTGTTTTTTTCAGATGCTGATTGTGCTGCAAAGCTAAGAGCTGCAGAGAGAAGACAAAGTGTCACGTGACCACGGTAGTTTTCCAGACTACATACCATGTACCTGAAAAAAATAAACTGTATCCCTGTAAATATCTACATAAATCAACCAACTATCACTACAGACATGTGACCTCACTTTAAATTTCACCCGTGTTCGTTGGAGCTAATTTTGCAAAATCTCCTTTCGCCCCGCTTTCTTGTCTGACAGGCAGAGATAACAGAAAACGCCTTATTTCTTTTGCAGCCCCTTCAAATGGGAGAACAAACAGTGATTCAATTTCCACAAGTGATTATAAAGCTGCCAAAATAACGCAGTGAGTGTCTCTCACTTTGACAAGTCTCCAATAAATGGTTTCATTTCCCAATGTGGCGTGGGAACTTTTGTTGGAAACATTTTACAGTAATTATCCTGCATGCATTATCAAAAAAAAAAAAAAGATCTTTTTTTATATATATATATATATATATATATAGTTACACTAATCATATCTCATTTTTGAATGTAATTAAAATGTCGTCTCAGGAAACTCCAGCATGCATTTGGGTTTAGCACGCACGCAGCAGGACGTGCAAATCGCTTTTGCCTTGGAACCAAAAACTGGCCTTGTTAGGTAATTAGGATTTTCCTCCATGTTTAGCTCTCATGGAAAGGGGATTTTTTTCAAGTCTTACTCACATTCTTAAGGACAATGTTGCAGCAGGGAATGAAGCGACTATCAATCATGCTACAGTTTTAAATCCCCGAACACGTCATATTCCAGAATGTGCAGACGGTGGAACCTGGCAAAAACCGCTGAGCTCACTCTGAAATGAATTGACACGGAGACGAGCATGAAAGCCATCATCGACATCTGCAACCAAAAACATTCTCGACAATAATGCGTTACACCCTTTCATAATGCGGCTTTTTTTGAGGCGGCAATTAATCACGGCGAGGTCAAAAGGACAAGGCGGCAATTTTCAGAGCGGCTGAGGGATTCAATGCGGGAGCAAAGGCAGGAGGAGAGGGAAGATGAAGAGGAGAGACGGAACGATTGGGGGGGGGGGGGGGGGGTCCTGGCTATGACTTAATCATTTCCCCTTCTAGTTATTAACTGTCATTATCTATCTTCTTTTCAATCAGTGTTTGCTTGTGCTTTGAGGATGCTCTAATGAGGAGCGCTGGGAAGCTATTATTGACATATCACCAGCGTAATTCAGCGGCGTCAGGCGTCGGCGCATCTTTGAAACACCTGACGTTTTCAACGCAAGCTGTCTGTTATATTTAGCTGCAGTCGAGGAATCTGACATTTCGTGAAAAGGTACACGGAGGACTAAAAATCTTCCAAAAAGAACCCCGGGACAGGAATTATGTCACGATTGCCAATCAATGCATCGACTCCCAATAAGGAGAATCTGCTGTACATTACAGTCGACAACGGGACTGCATGATAATTATAAAACCGCCGTAGTGCTCAGCTGGGCCGCTATATGAGGAGATCAGGGTTTAATGATGCAAGGACGCCAAGATAAACACAAGACACTTCATTGTTTCGGTGACATCTGCAGAGGATAGATAGCCCGTTTAAAGAAGGCTAATCCTTTAACGTCACAGCTTCCAGTATGACTGAATTTACGGCAGGATCGTGGAAAAAGCATGTTTTTTTCAGAATCCCACATCACATCTCCGTGTATATGAGACAGAGAGCAGGCGAAGCCGTGACAATGACTTTGTTGATTCTCTCTGTACTCACTGCAGCTACTTCGATTTAGCTCCTATCCTCCAGTCCTGCTCTTTTGGCAGCCCCCGATTAGGGGTCGCCACCGTGGAAGCTCATCCGCATTGTTGACCTGACACAGGTGTTTACACCGGATGCCCTTCTGGACACAGTCTTCCCCTGTTATCCAGGCTTAGAGTACGGGCGGCAGCGAGGCTCGCTCAGACCCGGTGGTCGGGTGTTGAGGCCAGATATGGACCCATGATCTGTGGGCTTATAAGTCCAGTGTTCTTACCTCTGAGCTGTGGAGCCTTCTTCAGTCATAACAAAGTGGAAAAAGCACAAGCTTTGAGCAGAGAAGTAACAACGGACATTTCTACAAGATGTTTTTGTGCAAACCGAACAATGTCTACTCATTTAAGGGACAGGTAAGTTCTTCTCTGTGAGTGACATTCACAGGTGATGACCGCATTCATCAACCTCTAACGCCAAATGTATCATATAATAGTCGGAAACCTCCTATCTCCATTTTTTGTTCCTTTTCATATTTTCCGTAAAGGTATGCTGTTGATTATTGTTTCTATGTCTGTTTGATGGTTTTACACGTATTCCACCAATGAATATATCTTAATTGGTCCCTTAAGACGTGGGAGCAGAAAGGAAAAAAGAAAAAGTTGTTAAGTTTAGTTTTGGCCAGCAATTCTGGCTAAAATAACCAATAACTAATCACAACGAAAGTTTTTTTCTTCCATTTGCTAAAAGTTACCCTTTCGGAGATACGAGGGTTGTGTACGGCAAAGATGATTTTTCTGATACATGATTTTTTTGAGACCTCTAAAGCATCAGTGAGAATTATTTTCCCCCACATTTGCAGTGCACAGGTCATCCACCAGGGGGCAGAACTGTTGAACCAGAAGACCTTGAAATCATGAATATATTTGCCAATTTTTATAAAGTTACGGCAACAAAAACTTTCCAGGCAATAATAATTTTCTTTTTTTTAACACAGCTTTTTACTGAAACTGACCCATTCAGAGAGGAAATACTCATTACTTATACTTATTTTTTATGTTAGGTGAATGAAAACCGAATATATATTATGAGAAAAATCAGTTATTATAAATAAAATATTTGAAATTCAAAGAAATTAATTTAATTAATGAACTTATTTAGTTTAAAGTTGTGGACTTTTGGATGTTTTAGTTTGTTTTAAAAAAAAAGCACATTTTTTTTCATTCATCAGAGGGTCAAATTAAGACTCCAGTTTCAAAAATGTTTTTGTTCATTTTCTTTTTTGTTTTTGTTTTTTATTTGAAAGATCTTTGTCAAATTTTTCACGGTTCTTTACGGTATTCTTTTGGAATCAGGGATTTCCTGTAGGGAAAAGCAACGATGACTGTTGTTTATCCTACTAATACTACAGGACTGTAAGTCTTGAACCTGAGTGTAAAGCATGGTGGATCTCACTCTGGCTGACATGGACTTAGAGAGATGACCAATCACACAGAAACACTCAAAATTTATTGAAAGTGGATTTTTCTGAACATATTTCACTACATTGTACTGTGTTTGACTTTATGTAATTCATAAACGATTAATTATCGTTATAAAAAACAAAAATCCATTCCCTAGCCATGTATCTTTTGTTCGAGGAGTTCTATTATCTGCTTGTTTGTTTCTTTTTTCCTGGAGTTAGAAAACATTTTGAGCAAAAGGTATTAAACTAAACTAAATCCATGTTAAGTTAATGTGTTCCAGAAATCAAGGGTTTTTATTTAATTTCTCAAATTTATACGACATTTTTCAAGCAGTTATTGATTTTTCAGGTCTCCGGTTGCCTGGTTTGAATTGTTTTTCTTGCTCCTTGGATCTCAGGGAGACTTTCCAATGGAAAATGAAAATGAAAAAATTGAATGCGGTGATGAAAATTACAAATGATCTTCTGATAATCTTTCCCCCTTTTTGTTTCTCTGTTCGCTTCAGACCTTAGACACGACGCAGCTGGTGGTTGATCTATCTATCTATCTATCTATCTATCTATCTATCTATCTATCTATCTATCTATCTATCTATCTA
>VRLP01003040.1:0-72271 GCA_009660295.1 Lophius piscatorius
TTTTTTTAGAATATATTTTAATAAGAGGGATTGTGGGAGTCCTAACATCTCTTTCTCTCCTTTTCCCCTCCAGAGCTGTGGTTCCAGAAGACAGGAATGTTTTTTAGTTAAGGGGTTTTTTAGTAAAGCTTTTAAAGTGGACTCACTCAGCCGGTCCTCGTGTGCCCGTGCACCTCGTAGCATCCTCACAGGATGCTACGTTTTAACCTTTACCTAACCCCAACCCTAACGGTCTCTAACCCCAACCATGAAAAAAACTTCGAAAAAAACTTCGAAAGAAAACTAAAATATGAAAAATGGAGAGATTAACTCAGGTATAGACCTTCACAAGGGAGGGGATGATTAAGGACAGGGAGAGCTTTCAAGACGGGCGCCGGCCAGCGCACTGCCTTCGTTTCCCCATTCAACTGCTGGGTCGTCGTACCAGGCGGGGGGATTCGTCATGATAACCTTCATTCAAACCTAACCCTAACCCTAAGTTTAAGATACTGTTTGGTGTCTGAAAGAGGACAATGCCTTTTTCCTCTCCCAACTTCCCTCTTCTAGGAGAGGAGGCCTGTTTTATCCACAGACATTTTTTTTTTTTTTATTACCTGTGAGTTTTAAACCGTCTATCCAACTAAGGGTTAGACGGTAATTTAAGTTTATGGCTTTTTTAGTATGCTTTTTATAATGCTTTTACCTGAGTGAGAGCACACAGACAAAGACTTGAGTGTTTTTTAACCCTCTTATCCCTCATCTTATCCCTCGTTTTAATTATGGTTAACCAGGAACCAATTATTTATTTACAGAAAACTCATCCCTTCTCCCATCGCTAACACGGCTGCATATTCTTTTAAACTTTAAACCCCTGTTCTTTCAAATGTTTTAAGATTCGGCCTTACAAGATTTTTTTTTAGATCATTTTTAAAGTCCACCGGATTTTTTAGACATTTTTAATTCTTTTATAATTTTAAGAAAAAACTTTTTTAATACGAGATTGTCATTTTATAACCAATTTTATTGTTTGTTTTAATAAAAAACATACATATTTTTTAGAGGATTTAAAACACTGAGGGACCTCCTAACTAGAAACCCTGAACGGGAGGAGGACACTCCCCCACCTCAGCTCTCCCCAGGTGACTTCCCCCTACTAGGCCACACAGCTGGAGTGGGGGAAAGACCATCTGGCTCCCCCTTGTCCATCCAGGTGACGGAAGATGATGCAGCGGTGGGAAAAATCAGCAGTCCCGATTATTTCAGCGGGACTTAACAACAGCCTTCAGGAACAAGAACCGACCACAACCACCAAACAATTACAACAGACCATGAGGACGGCCAAAACCATCTTCCCCAATGCCAACATTTAAATCCCCATCATCATCTACTCAATCAGATTGGCCAAAAAGAAACAGGACCTTATCACTGGACTTAACAGAATAATGACAAAATGCAATTAGCTACCAGAAATCAACTCACCCTTTTTCCAGACCACAATTAAAAACATACACTGGACCAAACAGACAGCAACGACAATCCTCAATCATTGGAAACAACAGTTAAACTTGAGTGGGGAGAACTGTCTCACTAAAACTCCCCGCTCATCCAATATCACAAACCTGACGGGAGTCCAGAGCTGCTCCACCTTGACAGAAGGCCAACAGAGGAGACATGAGGGCCTCTGGATAAGCAGGTTGAAGACTAGGGTCCCCCTTGGACTTAACCTTACCTTGCTACCAAGGGGTGTATGAACAACACAGTCCATGAATGCCAACATAATGATCTTGTACAAATAAAGGTGAAATTAACATGTTGTGTTGATGCTAAAATGTTTGTCAGTGATCCCGACACCCAAAATGGGAATTTAAAAAGTGGTTTGTCAGTAGCTGTATGTAAGAGTAACTTCCTGTATTCTACCTGTAGCATTTAACCTGCTTTCAAGGTGCTGTGGAAGTTCACCTCAGAACTTGTGACTCTGACCTCTTAGTGTATGTACGTAAATATATATATAGATGTTGAATTAGTCTATTTAAGGATTATATAAATAGATGTACTATTCATGGCACTTACCTGGATCAACATCCCTCTTCCGGGGTTGATAGGATCCAACTCTGTAGGTCCACCTCCAGATGCCAGGAGCCAAGATGTTTTTTTTATTTTATTATATCCTCCCACTAATACTCTAACAGCAACACAAATGTACCAACTGGTGTCCCGCAGGAACCAGGCCTGCATTCACCATAACCAAATCCGCCAGATAATAAAAACAGGGGGTGTTGGAATGACGACAATTGGAATTGGCCAGACCCCTGATGCCAGTGCAACGACCCACAACCATGTCATTTCAAGTTGTATTATCCCCTAACCTGATCCCAACCCCTTACGCTACTGATCACAATGTCAGCACCATCATCATAGTCCATGGAGACACCGTTCCCATCTTAAATTTCTAACGGCAATGTCTGACCCATTTCTGTAGACACAAGGGGAAAGAGGAGGGAACATGTCACAGCCATAGCAAACAGATGAAATTCCTGTTACACCCACACGAGGGTGCTGCTGCTTCAATTATGGAGAGGCTCATCCTGCAGGGCAACAATGCAATTTATTGCATTGGATGTCAGACATGCAGCGTCCTTTGTCTGGGGGAAACAGGTACAACTTTATATTAACAGGTTAAAGTAACTTTTTATCATTCAGAAAGGCAAACTGAAACCCTCAACACTTCCAGCTTCCTCCTCAAAGGCTCAAATGTAAAGGTGACCCTGGCTTTGCCATCAGGGTACTCCGACTTTGGGACGACCTGCCTGAGGAGATAAGGTTCACAGAATCAGAGACTTCTCTTATCCTAAAACCAATTTCTATGGACTTTTATGTGATATCGTCCTTTTTTATGTCCTTTATTTTACTTTTATTTGGCATGTTTAGTCTTTTATAGACATTTTATCATCTTTTAATTCCTCATTGTTCCACTATTTTTCCTTTAGGGTTAGGGGTACTCTTGCCTTTTATTTTCAATGTTCACTGTTCTATGTTCTTTGTGCTTCTGAATATTGCATATTTGGCTGCCTTTGCTTTGTTGTCAAAATCACTTTGTAAACTATTTTTAAAAAGGTGCTATATTGATAAAGTTATTATTGTTATCCTGTACAGAAGCTCACAATGACGGGAGTGCAGAGCTGCTGCACCTGGACGAAGGTTCAGCGGACAAGACACAAGGGCCTTTTTGGAAAAATAGGATGAAGAATAGGGTCCTTTTGGAAGTAAAGATATATGAACAATGTCTTTGATGGATGTCTGTTGGTTTTTTAATATAATTAAAAAGGGGAACTAGTATGTTGTATGGTTTTTTATTGATGTCAGGGTGATCTTGTATGACCTTTTTCACTAATAATTAACAACTATAATGTTAAATTACATTCTGTAGTCTCCAGGCTGACTAGGATGCCCCCCCCCCCCCCCCCCCCCCCCCCTATTGAAAAGGGATATTGAAAAATGAATGGTAAATAATTAAGATATAAATATCTCAGGGTTACAATAAACTATAAACTAAATTTTGACCAGCATGTAACAGACTCCTCAAAAAGGAGCTACAAGAGGTGAACAGTAATACGTAATCTCAGAACATCATTCAGCCAGTACTCCTGCTTTTTAAACAGGTTTACCGCTACAAATCAGTCCAAACTCACATGTATGAACACGATGTAAACAAAAACTTACACAGGAGGACGCAGGGAAGCACAAAAGAGCAGGACAGAAGACACTCGGGAGCGAACATAGACGAGAGCATTGGCAGGTTTACCAGGCAAGGAACACAGACGAACTGACAAAGACATAGAGGAGGACACCGACTTAAATACAAAGAATAAGGAGACAAATGGGAAACAGGGGAGGGCTGGGGACAGGTGACAAAATTCAAGGAAGACACTAGGATTCGGGATTCACGCACACACACACATACAAACCAGAGATGTGGAAGAGGAACACAGAAACTAAAAGAAGGAAGTCAGGAGGAAAAGACTCAAAGGAAGGGAAGGTACAATGAAAATTAACAAATAACTTAACCTCAAAATAAAACAGGAAACGCAACCCTATACTAATAATAATCAAACTTCAAAATATAACAGATCAACAAAACCATAACACATATATACCTGTACCTGTTTGAATGCTTGCTTTGATATGTATATATTAATGTATAGCATTTAACTGGATCGCTGGGAATATGATCAACCCTTATAGGTCCTAGCAGAAATCAGACTCTTTTTCACTTGACGCACTGCAAACACACAACATGCATTACGAAGAACCACGATGATACCATCACCACACCCACCACAACCCAGACTGGGGTTATGGGAGTGACGACATTGACCAGTCCCGTTTTGCCAATGCAATTAAACCACAACAGTGGCTACTTGAGACTGAATGTCGCTTAAGCTAACGCCTAACCTTCACCCACTAACCAGAGTTTTGAGTACAACCTCTCCATACAGCATGGGCAGCTTTAGCTCAGTAGATAGAGCAGCCATCTCCAAATCCAAAGATCGGAAAGTAACTGGTTCCAGCCCCAGCAAGTCCACATGTCATGGGTCCTTGAGCATGACCCTCGACTCCCTGTTCTCCCCCCAAAGCAGCCGTTGTACTGTGTCTGACTGTATGTGATTAATAAAGGATCATTTATTGTTATTGGGTTATCATATGAATTATTGATACATCTGATGTTGTATACACATCTTTGAATTATCTATATTGGTGTGTGATTTTTTTGAGTAGATATTGAATACACACAAACAGTGGATCTAGACTTGTATTGAATGTGCCATTTTGCTGTGCCGTGATTGTGTTTTTAATTTCATTATTTATCATATAAAATAATCCGATATAATCATATCTTATTTTAATTAAGAACACTACGGGGAGATTAATATTTTGTTGTATGCCTAACAAATAAAGTTTCATACAGTATATTCCCCACACTTATATACTTAATCATCCATAACATTATAATCACTCACATGTTTCTAAATCTTCATATACCAAGCAGCCATAACATCATAACGGTTACAGGTCACTGCCATCATGTTACCATGGCAACGGTATGAGGAATTTTGATCCTTCGCAATCAGACAAGAAGTTGCTTTCCACTGTCCATTGTTCAACCTGTCCCAAAAATCATGTGTCCATCAGGCAAACAATACAATTTCAAATTATTATCGGTTTATTATTGTTTTACATCAAATAATTCTGAATCAGACGATACACCACCATCCATCTGTTCCTCTCTATTCATGTTTGCATGTGTGTGTGTGTGTGTGTGTGTTGGTGGGTGGAGCCTGTGCTAGGAGCAGCTCATTGTCTGAGGGAGAGGGAGAGAGGAAGGATGGAGGCTCGAGCAAGCTAGACAAAGACTGCAGCTGTGAGAGAGAGAGAGAGACAAAGACGGGGGAGGAGTGCTCTCTCTTTCTTCATCTGGGGAGAGAGAGGGGGAGGATTAGCTGGCTGATCTGCAACACACACTCACAAAACACACATTTCATGAACATACACACACCCTAGCATCGAAGCTTCAACTGGATCAGCATCATCATCAGCGGTGACGGTGAGGACCGCAGACAAAGAGAACCTGACTGAGAGACGGAGGAGGGGGAGCTGATCCTTACCGTCTGATGAGAGACAGAACGAAGGACAGACTAGAAGACAGATAGAAGGGCAGGCCTTCAACAAACCTATCTACATTCAGTGTGTCATGGCGGACCACATGTGTGTCTGCTGAGTGTGTGTTTTAGGTGGGTGTGTTCACTGTTTGTGTGTAATGGGGAATACAGAAAGCATGGAGAGCCAGCTGGCGGTGATCCGGTCTAGAGCCGCCCCAGTTCGACTACCAATGCCTGACCCAGCTGAGCTGGAGGAAAGGTTCTCCATCGCACTGGTAAATACACACACACACAAACACAAAGATATGTTGATGTTCTCAATCAGTTAGCATATTATCATGCTAGCTTTAGCTGAGGTTGATGTCATCAGGTATTTAGGCTTAGGGTAAGTCATGTTGGACCCGCATGAAACGTGAATATTTGTACCTTAATGAGCACCAAACTCCCAAGAACTGGTTCATACATTATATTCCTCACACCTATGGCCAATATAATGTATGGTTCAAAGTTCAAAGAAATCTGAAACAGACAGCCTCTGGTTCACTAGAAGAACCAGAGACCAGTTCTTCTAGTATCAACACAGAGTCCACTTCTGCCAGAGAGACCAGTTCTTTCTGTATTCCATGTGGGTTACACCAAAAGCAAATGGACTTCTGAACAAGCCTCTTGGATGACAGGTGAAACATCTTCAAACCAAAACAGAAGTACGGTTGCTATGGATTCAACCCAGATAGATCACCGTGATATGGATGAATGACAATCTACACAGACACTTCTTTCATTCTCCCCAGACTGTCTGGAGAACACAGCTACCTTCAGGGGGAGTTTAAGAATTGGAGATTCTGCATGGAGACTCAGAATGTGAAAACATTAAGGAGGCGTTCAGTTGAGACCTGCATTAAGGGGGTGTACAGTTTTAGACCAGCATCTTACAGTACAAACAAAAGTAATAAATGTGATGAAAACACAATTCAAGTAAGTAAGAAGAGAAGTAAATGGGTACTGTTATAAATAGAAAATATGTATTTTGGGTCAGGGGGACAGGGACCAATACAACTCACAGAAACTAGCAGGAACCAGGTGAACCATATGAATAACCAACAGTAAGAGCAAAAGAACCACCTGCAGAAATGTCGGAACACTGGAAACAACTCGTCCTGGTTAGGGACTGGTCTCAGAATAAATGACCGACTGGCCAGGAACTGGCTTTTAACAGTCGCTCTGTTTGTTTCAGAATTCCATGAACTTGCCTCCTGACAAAGTGCGCCTACTGCGATCTTATGACAACGACAAGAAGTGGGAATTGATCTGTGATCAGGTTGGTTTTTAACAAGTCTGTATTTGTTCTTTCTTAAATAATCCGGAGTTTGTCACAAGAAAGTCATCATTAAACCACTGCCTAAACTGAAGTATTTGCTTTATACTGCAAGTCCCCTGGTGGCTCACAGAGACCCTGTAGTAACCTGTTTTTTAAAATTTATATAAATGAAGGTATCACTAGATCAATTTCTTTTTACCACACATGGATATTTTTTGATAAGCTTGAGGTTGTGTTATCGTTCAGTGGGTTTTTATTTCCTAACTCTAACGCTGACCCTCCTGCAGGAAAGGTTCCAGGTGAAGAACCCGCCTCATACTTACATCCAGAAACTGAGAGGCTTTCTTGACCCTGCTGTAACTCGCAAGGTGAGGGAGGAAATGGAGTCTGTAAACAGTGATGTTTCCCTACCTGTCTATCCTCATGTTTGTCTTTCGGGACACCTGTCTCTGTGGCTGTTTGTCAAGTACTCTGTCCTTTACTGTCAGTCCATCTGCCTGCCTCTCTGTCTACCTGTCTAATATTAGTTTTTCTCTTTCTACCTCTTCCTGTTTTCATGCAGAAGTTCAGAAGAAGAGTTCAAGAGTCAACTCAGACACTGAGAGAACTTGAGATTTCTTTACGTACAAATCACATCGGGTAAAGCTAGAGACGTGTCTGTCTCTGACCCGTCTCTTCTGTCTTTCTCTCTCACTCTCTCTCGCACACGCTCTCTCACCTGTCACTCTCTGACCCCTCTCTCTCTGACTCGTCCCTTTTGCTTTCTCCCTAACTTGTCTCTCTCTCCCTCTGTATCTCTCTGTCTTTCTTTCGGGAATCGGTTTGTTGTAGTGAGTGTGTTTGAGTGTTCGGAGAAATAGGCTTACTTTTAGTAACTTTGATTTATTGAAATATTAACAGTGTTGTTTTTTCCCTTTGTTTGTGGTTTGTAGTTTACTTTTGCTTCAATTTGTTGGTTTCCTTTAATGTGAGATGACGAGATTATGTACTTGGCAACGCCCACTCTCTTTGTCCAATGGGGGTGGCGGTGGTATGGGGGGGACCTCACCTGCAGTTACCAACCATTTTATCTTAGGGTGTTTTCAGAGTTGGTTGGTGTTTATTAATGAAGGGTCATACATGCCCAGGTTAAGCAGCGGCCGTGGGTCAGGGTGTTGGATGGGAATGTAAGCCGAGCCTAGCTGGGATAGGTTTTATATGTCAGATAGTTTCAGCCACAGCCAAATTCACCCGGGACAACTCACTGACAACTCACTGTCCATCACAGCAGTTCTCACTGTCCATCACAGCAGTTCTCACTGTCCACAACAGTAGTTCTCACTGTCCATCAAAGCACTTTTCACCGTCCATCACAGTAGTTCTTACTGTGCATCACAGCAGTTTTCAATGTCCATCACAGTAGTTCTTACTGTGCATCACAGCAGTTTTCAATGTCCATCACAGTAGTTCTTACTGTGCATCACAGCAGTTCTCACTGTCCATCACAACAGTTCTCCCTGTCCATCACAGCCGTTCTCACTGTCCATCAAAGCAGTTCTCACTGTCCATCACTTTGGACTTTCATATTTCACTGAATGCAGCTAATACTGGCACTTTAATGAGTTAGGGATTAGGACTGGCTTTAATGTTAAATTGCTACAAAACGGTGTCCTATTTTAGAAGAAATATGAGACGTTTGGGGGAATCTTGAGAGGAAGGAAGAGGTAATTAAAGTCTATAAGTCAGTTGTAGGGTAGTGAGCAAGGCACAGATGAGTTTTGTATCAACAATACCCAAGTCATTCCACAGTGACAATCAAAGAAGTCCTTCAGGATTTAGAAATGAGGGATTTGGAAAATAGTCCACTCACTTTAATAGCAGAGGCAGTCACAGGCCAACAATACAGAACAGCAGCGGCCCTCCAGTTTCACGAACATGGATGCTTCTACCTCCATTTTTCTAGAACCTTTGAGATGTCTGTCTCCCTGACTAAGCACTTTGAGATTTGAGCCAAATGCAAAGTGAGTTATAAATTAAATGTATTATTATTATTATTATAAAATAAATATGTCTGTCTGTCTTGGCCTCCCTGATGGGTTTGGGGAGACAATATGCCATACGGTGCCCTCTTCATGAAATGGGACGGATTCAGGGGCTTCCTCAGCAGCTGTTCTTCTGGGGAAGGGATTACCTGCATCCTTCTGTGGCACTGTTTGGGAGCAGGAAAGTCGGAAAAGCTACAGGAGTGGGTTTAGGGTTCTCTCTCAGGGAGGGTTCTAATCAGCATCCTGTCAGTCTGTGTTTCTTTAAGTAAGCTTTGTTAAGAACTGAAGACCATTGACTTTCAGAATATAAACTTCGTCCAATGGTTCCTCAGGGCGTTTGCTGAAGACTTAGCTGAGGATTATGAATATATGAGGAATATGAGTCTGTCTGTCCTGCTGTGGGACAGGATGGATGGAGGGGATGGAGGGGTTGTTCTGCTGTCTCTCTCTCTCTCTCTCTGACCTGTCTCTCTCTCTCTCTGACCTGTTTCTCTCACTCAGAAATTTTTCTCTCACTCTGACCTGTCTCTCTCTCCGTAGTTGGGTTAGAGAGTTCCTAAATGAGGAGAATCGGGGTCTGGATGTTTTGGTAGAGTATTTGTCCTTCGCTCAGTATGCTGTTACGTAAGTATCAACTTATGAATATCAACAAATACATGCTGAAACATATATATGTGTTTTTCTGATATATATCAATAAATACGCATTCAACTATAGTAATACAAACACACACACACACAAATACATGTGGAAAATGTTTTAGGTGTTCAGAATTAACCAATCAGGGTAAGGGTACCTTCAATGCCAGAAGTGACGATGACAGTTTGAGATGATTCAGAAAACGAACATATGAACACGTTTTGAACTAAACCCATTAAAAAAGTGTTTACTTGTTCAGGTTTGATGGGGAACAGTCAGAGGTCGCAGGTGAACTCTCATCTATTGACTCACCCTGGAGTCGCTCCATAGAAGATCTTCATGGAGACTGCAGCCTACCGTCCCCTTCGTCCTCCGCTCCCCGAGCAGCTCGACACTCCATCAGGTAATAAATATATTCAGATAAACCCACCTGACGAAGTTGTCCGTTGCCATGACAATGTCTTGGTCTGTTTGTAGTTCCACTCTGGTGACTCGATCCAACACTCTGCCAAGTCGTCGAACCCTGAAGAATTCTCGACTCGTCTGTAAGAAGGATGATGTTCACGTTTGCGTGATGTGTCTGAGAGCCATAATGAACTACCAGGTAACACGTCACAGGACTCAGACACGAGGTAACACGTCACATGACTAGAAAAACTGTACCATGTCACATGACTCAGAAACACAATAACCCGCTGCAAGACTCCAAGAAACTAGGTAACCCTTTATATGACTCGGACAGCAGGTAGTACGTGGCATGACTCACACACCAGGTAACACGTCTTCTGACCCAGAAACCAGGTAACACAAAATTCACAAAGAATGAATTGCGACCGTTAACAGCACCATGAATTTAGGCATCATTTGCCATCGGTATTTTTGCACTGTCTTAAGGACCTATTCACAAAAAATTTTGCACCAATTTTATGCCAGCGCAAACACATCTGCAACTTGATGCACCTGAGTGCAGTTTGCCCCAGATTTGCATGTGGTTGCAATTACCAATGTGGCAATAAATGTTGCTTTAGCGCCAACATTGAAGGAGGAGGGACAATGAAACGGAAACTAAAATGAAATAATCAAACCTTGAGCTGGAAGTCTTGACAGAGAAGATGCAGCGGCTTTCTGGAAAACTTCCGTCACTAAACCTAACTTGGCCAACAAGAATACACATTAGAGACATAATATCCCAGTTCGTCAGTTCTGTTGATCCAAACGCACATATTAAGACTAAGTAGATGGCATGATCTGAAGCACAGAACAAAAGAAAGCGTATCATTCAATGCCTCTCAAGTCTCACAAACTAGCGGAGGTCCACCCACAGAACAAAATTTATACTCTATCGAGGCACTTGTTCAACAAAATCTCCAGAGCCAACAGGATCTTGGCTTAGAGGAGGGGATGGACTCAGGTGAGTGTGTCTTACAAGATTGTAACGGTATTATTATTATTATTATTATTATTATTATTATTATTATTGTAATTATAATTATTTAAACCTGGGATACTATAATGGAAGCTATCTAATCCTAATAATAATGATTATTATTATTAGACTATATGTTAGGCGTTTCCAGTGAGCCCCTGATGTTCCGTCCTATATTTGTCTGCGCATTCCAGAAGAAAAAAAAAGAGTATGAGCAGGGCTGTCCATGGTGCTGAATCTTTAGGCCAAAACAAGGCCCACTGTGTTGACCAGTGACAGTGGACACACTGAAGAATTCTTACTTTGTCCCCTCAATTTCCCTTCTGATATGGCGAAATGTTATTCTCTCGCTACTGTACGAGCAATGGCTGGTATAACATCGCATATGAAATTGCTGAGGGATGGCCGTGACAGCCCAGAGGCACCTGCAATAGGTGTTTGGAAGTAGCCGGATGCAAGAACCGCGAATGTTGCCAGAATTGTTACAATTCCAGGTATTGCATGGCATCTCTGAGCGGCAGACTCAACAACATCCTTGATCTCATCTAGAATATTAAGAATCAGGTGAGCTGGCAACCTGTATTTTCGAAAAATTTCAGTTTCGGTTAAATCAAAAGTTATATTCTCGTTTGAAACGTCCGTTCATGAGTACGCTTAGCTTTAAGATGCCTTAGTCTTCGTCACAGCCCAGTCTTTCTTGTGTGGCAAACTGTACTTTGCAACGAGGATAATTTGCATAGAAAGGGGATGATTCTGCACCACATGCAGGAGCAACGAGACGCAATCTGCATGGCAGTGCAGTTAGCCTTGTAATACAGCGTTTTTCACTGCTGTGAACAGGACGCATCCAATTGTACCGGTTTTCGTCCACAACAGCCTTGCAATCCCTTGGAAGATGGTGGTTATGTTGATGATAATGATGATGGGTGTGATGATGTTGGTGATAATGCTGGTGATGGTGATAATGGTGATAATAATAATGATGGTGGTGAAGATGATTGTTATGGGGATGATGACGGTGATGATGATGGTGATTGCGTTGATGGTGATTATGGTCAGACTGGTCCTCTTCTTCCCCAGTATGGATTCAACATGGTGATGTCACACCCTCATGCTGTAAATGAGATCGCATTGAGCCTCAACAATAGGAACCCCAGGTCAGTAATATACACAAGTACTACTCAACTACTACATGTACTTCCCAAGGTCACTACTACGCACAAGTACTAATCGACTACAACAATATCTCCTCAGGTGAACTCATGTAGACCGGGTTATTGATGACATGTTTTAATGTTAAATGACTGACTGAGTTTGTTTCTTTTTTTTTCTCTTGAAGGGGCAGGAAAGGCAGTCACACTAAATGACTTGTCTCTCCAACTGCCTGAGACCTGTTTTTCCCTCTGTCTGACTTGTCTCTCCACCTGTCTGACCTGTCTCTCTACCTGGGTGACCTGTCTGTCTCTCATCCTCAGGACGAAGGCTCTGGTGTTGGAGTTGTTGGCGGCGGTGTGTTTGGTCAGAGGAGGACATGAGATCATCCTGTCAGCCTTCGACAACTTCAAAACTGTAAAAAGAAAATGTCACAAACACATACAGATTTATTGGTTGATTGAATGACCAATTGATTAATATATTGATTGAATGATTGATTTTTATATTGATTGATATATTGATTGATATTTAGATTCAATGCTATATTGATCGATTGATGATAGATTTTATTGGTTGATATAATGATTGATATATTTATATATTGATCCATTGATGTATTGATTCATTGACTGATATATGGATGACTGATATAGGGTGATTTGCCGTTCCTTTCGTCACTTCTTTACTAAAATGTGTTAATTACCAGTGGATCCTGTGAAGAAGCTGCCAACTCTATCATTTTAAAGAAGTTCGTGGTAATAAAAGTGCAAGACTTTATTAGAAATTGTGACTTTAAAGAGGATCTATGTTGTTGACAGTCTGTGCTGCATGGGAGGGGTTCAAGGTGATCTTAAATCTTAATCTTTTAAGAACAGCACCAAAAACAACAATAACAAAAACAGCGGTGATAATTGCATAACATTATCAGCATAAACATAATATTGTTATCTTGTTTACCTTATAGTGTGTGTGTGTATATATGTTCGTGCGTGTTTGTGTGTGTATCCGAACCACTTCCACGATTGTCAATGGAAGTGGTTTTTTGTCGGGGGTCGTTACAAACTCAGACTGAGGCAAAAATGGACCCAAACCAACACGGTGCCCCATTGTGTCACAGAACATGAAGGGCCAGAGGCTACGTATAGTTAGGGGCCACAATAGGACCACCCCGGCCAATAGCCAACCCAAAGAAAGACAGAAGATGGCAGACCCCTGACACATATAGAAGGTCCTGACCCCCCAACGCCATATCCAGCCTCCAAGGCCCAAGACTGTATGTATTGAGACACAACAGGAGAGGGAGAGCAGGGCAAAGGCCCTAAAGGGTGAGGCAAAAGTTGCCCCGCCCGAGGGCTAAAGCTTCCCAAGTTGCACTCATCCCCGCCGCCGACCCCCTTGTGGCCACCCGACTGAGTGGGCCCACTGCCCCATGCCCAGAGAAAGAGTGGGGGCCCGGGTCCTGGACTCACGGACCCGCCTGCACAAGAGAAGCAGCCTAATCCAGCCCAGGCCCAAGATTCATTGGTGTAGTGATTGATTGATATAATGATTGACTGATTGGTATATTGATTGTTTGGTTTATTGATTGATTGATTGACATATTGATGGATAGATATTTTTGACATATTGATTGATTTAATGTTTGATTGATCTGTTGCAGGTATGCTCAGAGTTGATGCGTTTTGAAAAGTTGATGGAACATTTTAAGAATGAAGATGACAACATTGACTTTTTGGTATGATATCATCTTTACAAACTCTTTAGTAACATGTTAGGGCTAGTTGTTGTGTTTAGCATTAGTAGGTAGTTACTAGTATTAGTTAGTATAGTTAGAATTAGTTTGTAATTTCGTTAGTTGAAGTTAATTAGTTGTAATTCTTTGCCTTTAACTGATGAAACTTATATTCAGTATCACATTACTGTTTTTGTTGATGAAGTTCAGCTTGACGTTTGACTCATTCGTTTTAATTTGATTAATTAATGAGGTTGTTCATATAAGATGATTTGAAACATTGTCTCAACAATAAGAGATTTTTTATATATAAGGGTACTTTAAGATGACCTGAACATAAATTACTTATATTAAACTGTGTGGGATCACAGACACTCAATTTCCAAAGGATCTCTCAAAGGCAGGCAAAGTCCACAATCACAGTCTTAGTGCGGACATTATTTGGTGTTTTATTTTTGTATCTATAAGGTGACCTTGAAATTCCTGAAAGGGGCCCTTCAATAAAATGTATTAATATTATTATTATTATTATTATTATTATTATAGCTTGACTAAGGATATAACATTCATAGACCGCATTCTTTGAAGGATGCATCACCTGAATGATGTTTTTTATACCTACAGAGGAAGCACGTCCACCGTGTCTAGGGTTAGGGTCAGGGTTAGGGCTAATAAGGGCAGTTAAACACTGGCTATAGAGAGGAGCGCTAGAGTGGAGGGCCGTTTACTTGGTTATAATCTGCTGTCTCACCTGTCCCTTCTTCAGGTGGCCTGTATGCAGTTCATTAACATCGTTGTTCACTCAGTAGAGGACATGAACTTCAGAGTCCATCTGCAGTACGACTTCACCAAACTCAACCTGGATGAACATCTGGAGGTAACATGGTCACAAATGATCTCTTCTCAGCCATGTGATTGATCATGTAATATCCTTATCATTACCTGTCTCATTGATTCATGGTTTTACAGCACTCATCGGTTTGTCGTATTTCAAGTGTGCTGTGCAAATAAATTGAGCTAACCTGACATGACTTTCTCTCTCCTTTAACTGTCTGTCCACCTGTCTAACCTCAGAGACTGAAGCACACAGAGAGTGACAGGCTGCAGGTTCAGATCCAGGCATATCTAGACAATGTGTTCGATGTTGGGACACTGTTGGAGGACGCCGAGACAAAAACTGCTGCTCTGGAAAGAGTTGAGGAGCTGGAGGAGAACCTGACTACCGTAAGACCGCCTGGCCTGTTTCCGGCACAGAAACCAATGTTGACAGCTCTCTTCTTTTTAGAATACTCAACACGCTATCAAAAAGGACACAATGAGACTAATGTATATATGTATTATGTATTGATATTTGGGTTTAACTACCCAATGGCATAAGAACATGCCGTTTCAATTAAAACAGAACTTTGGCTTTACATACACCCAGGCTTTACATAATTATAATCTATCCTTTATTTATCACATGAAATACAAAACATACATTCAGTACAACTTGAAATTTATCTCTGCATTTAACCCATCCCTGAGGGAGCAGTGGGTCCTGTGAAGCGCCCGGGGAGCTGATGTTACAGGGTCTTGCTACAGGACTCACTGCATGTTGTGTCAGGGGCTGGGCTCGAGTAAGCATCTCCCGGCTGAGGAACGACTGCGCCATCCACTGAACAAAAGCCACCCTGATACATACACAATATTCAGGAAGACAAGTCCAGTGTGTGAATAGTACTGCTACTATTCACTTCTTGTCATCCTGTATGCATCAACATGTAGTAAAGAATTCTGCATAAAACATCATTCTTCTGAGCGCTCTTGGCTCACTAGATTTCTGCCACAAACAGAATCTCTTACAAATGACTAGTGAGAATCTATTTCTTTATTTTTGTCCTTTACCAGCTCAACATTTGACAAGGGGGTGCCATTACTACTACAAATATTAATAATATCACCATGAGGCTTTAACTTGGCTGTAACACTATCTGTAGTATGGTCAGTTAAGTTGCCACTGCAGTAAAAGTACTAAAACATAAAAGCTGCTGGGAGAAACGATGATTCTGACAACCCCTAGCCCCAGCTCAGTAGAATTCCATTAAAGGTGGCAAGACAGATAAGTTGTACTTAGCTTTCACTCTTTTCACAGATGTCGGAGCGATTGCTGGATGTGGAGAATGAAGCGATGTTGAAGATCGTTGAACTGGAGAAACAGCTAATGCAAACCAACAAGGAGCTGGACCATATCCGGGTCAGACACACAAACATTCAGTTACCATGGAGACAGAACATCATAATACAAAATAAGACCAATCAATGATCAGAGAAAACTCTCCTGAAGTGTTAATCTCTTCCTTTAACCACATTTAGAATTATCTCTTTAACCCACCTGTTACCTGTGCAGTAACATGAAGTGGTGTCTCTGTAAGACATGTCAAACTCAAGGCCTGTGCACCAATCATATCCGGCCCGTAAGACAATATCTACTTTCTATAATAACTGTACCGCTGGTATGCGGCACAAACACCACAGATATTACTAATCCCAAAATGCACTGTAATAATTTTCGCATCAATCAAGTCCTGCAAGTGCGAACTCTCCTCCCTGCTCCTCTGTTGTCAGATATCAGTCACTCCCAGAAACGTACGCGCGTATTAGTAAATAGAAGCATGCATTAATTAACAAGCGAGTGCATTCATGCCCTCCATCATTCAACATGTTTCAGTGCTGTTGCCTTAAAAATAAGAAAACATGAAGCTGCTTACATTTCATGTGAAATGCACCTGTAGTGTATTGGTGCACTTTTCTATTTTCTGAGGTGAAGCTGCTACTGGCTGCAGGAACCGATACGGGAGCAACAGTCCACTTTTACTGTTTTATTGTGGCAGAAAACGAAATGGCTAAATCTGCCCAGCCATTTACCAAGGATCATTTAAAGTCCAATTTTGTTGATATTGTTAGTCAAAAAGTAATTGATACAAGTTGTATCTTTAAAATATAGTTTTCTGGCTGTTATTGATGCCTTTGAATGAAAAACTTTCATTGAAAATGATTCAGTGAAACTGCTGATAGAAAGGGCACATAAAAATGAATCAGCTGTTCTACTTTGAATTTTATCTATAATTTGTAAGTTTTCCTTTCCCTTGGTTCGTCCTGAATTGTATGTATAGAGGTGTCTTTGGAGCAGTTAAGTTCATATTAGTGGAAGAATAAATTGTCATAATACCTCAAATATAACATGGCCAACGTGAGTCCTGTTAGGCCCATGATGTGGTCTCAAATTTTTTAATTTTGCCCCCCTCGGTGATTGAGTGTGACACCACTGGTCTAACACGCCCGTACCATGTGCAGCCTGCTACGGGTGCAGTAACATGAAGTAGTGACTCTCTAACATGCCTGTAACCTGTGCAGGAGGTGTATGCCAGTGCTAACTCTCAGGTGCACACCTTGCGGAGGATGGTTCGGGAGAAGGACCAAACCATCCGACGTCAAAGTCGACTAGAGCGTCAGGCTCATGAGGCCCAGCAGGTCGGAGGAATCGTGGCTCCTCAGCACCAGAGAGGAGAGGGGGATGGTGGGGTGGCTGACCCCAGTACCCCTTCACCTCCACCATGTCCTATTCTATCCCCCAGGTGAGAAATGTTCATACAAGCACTATGGCGGAACCAATTTTAAGGTCCTGAATTCATCGTGTGTTCATCTTTTTTTTTTCTATAAACAGTCGATGTAGATTGTAGACCTTTTGATCGTATGTTCATCAATTTTTTTTCAACAAATAGTTAATATATAGACTATAAATCTGTTGATCGTGTGTTCGTCATTTTTTCTACAAATAGTCTATATATATAGACATAAACCTGCTGATCATAGCCCTAACCCTTATCTGATCTTGTGTTGATCAGTTTTTTCTTATATAGCGATTTTCTGTCTGTCTGGCCTTCCAAAGTGCTTTACAATATGAGCTAGCATTCACCCATTCACACAAACATCCCACCAACATTCACCCAATCACAACAACATTTACACAAAAATGTACCCATTCACACTAACATTCACACAAACATTCACACAAATATTTACCCATTCAAGCAAACATTCACAAAAACATTCACCCATTAACATAAACATTCACAGACATTTACCCATTCACACAAACATTCAAACATTCACCCAAACATTCACCCATTAATACTAACATCCACACAAACATCCAATTTTTCACACAAACATTCACCCATTCACACAAACATTCACCCATTAATACTAACATCCACACAAACATCCAATCATTCACACAAACATTCACCCATTCACACAAACATTCACACATACATTTACCCATACACACAAACATTCACATAAACATCCAATCATTCACACAAACATTCACCCATTCACACCAACATTCACACAAATATCCACACAAATATTTGCCCTTTTACACTAAAATTCACACAAACATTCATATATTGATGACAGACGCTGCCATGCAAGGCGCCACACGTTCATCGGGAGCAGTTACCATTCACTATCATTCATTGACCAGTGGAATAACCATTGGGAGCGACTTAGGGTTCAGTAGCTTGCTCAAGGATACTCGGACAAGTAGACCGGAGGGGCTTGGGATCGAACCACCAACCTTCGGTTAAGTGGACAACCACAGACTAAGCCACAGCATATAAAGACTATAGATGTGTTGATCATGTGTTCATCATTTTTTTTCAATATACCTAGACATTCATATTTATAGATTATAAAAGTGTTGATCATCTGATCAGTAACCACAGATCAATTGACTGATCGCCTGACTGATCGATTGATTGATTGATTTCTACAGTCCTGAGACAGTAGCCTATCACAGCATGGCACCAGGAATCGAAATAGAGCCTGGAATGCCTACCTCGACCCCTCCCCCACCACCGCCACCACCCTTACCAGACACCGGTGAGTTTCAGCATCGCCCATCAGGAGGCTCCAGTGAAATGATTCTACATTTAAAAACTGTAAAAACTTTATAGTAACGAATAATAACAAACATTTGTCTTTCTTTTTTTTCAAAGTGTCCAATGGCTCATACACTGCACCTCCTCCTCCCCCTCCTCCCCCTCCTCCCCCCTGTCGGAGCAGTGAACTGTCTTCTTCTGTCCCCATGCCTCCCCCTCCTCCTCCCGTAGCTCCCCCCCTCCCTGGGTCAGGGGGGTCACCCACTGTCATCTTTAACTCTGGACTGGCAGGTGAGACTAAATAAGAGGGATCCCTCTATTACATCTATCTTCAGCGTTTTTGATGTCACAGTGCACCTGGGCTCACCTGTGTGGACTGAACACAAGGGAAGGAAGGGTCCATTCAAAATATCTCCAGGCTGGTTGATTCATGGAAGCTCAACCGTTGAGCTGAAAAACAGCAACATTTTTTTATTCCAATAATGAACAGTTGTCATTTCTAAAACTCTTTTTATTTCCTGTACTCTGCATTTACTTTATTATAGTTTATATTCATTTAGAACCAATGAACAACTGTCCTCTTCCAGCCAATCAGAATGAGATACATTTCTTGCTGATATGAATGAAGTTTGATGTATTTCTGGATAATAACTTATTGTTTTTCTCATGTTTGGCTGACAGAGTTCAGCTCAAGTTATTCTGTACGTTCAAGTTACATTTAAGAGTTTACCCAACCTATCGTCATCGCTGTTATCATACTCTTCATCATCTCTCTGTCATCTCTCTATCTCGTTTGGAACTTCCTCCTGACACCAAACCCCATCCATCAGCCTCGAGCAAAGCCAGCTGTTGGCTGTTTGGTTTCTTATTCATGTCACCTGTGTGATGTCATTGGTCAATCCCCTCAGCTGTGTTCAGACTGAAGGTGAAGCGGCTTCAATCTTCTGTTTATAAGTGATGATGAGAACATAAAAGCTGTGTCTGATGGATTCTTAGTGTGTGTCTTAGTATCTTAGTCCAGGTTTCACGGAGGGCCAGGTGATGGGTGGGGTCGTGTACAGGATAGGGGAGACGACAGGTAGAGCGGGGGGTCATCACAGGTGGAGATGCCCACAACCCATTCGCCATGTAGTATAAAATCATTACATGAAGATGTTCAGACTCGCTAGCTTCAATCTGAACACACCTGTAGGTCATGTGACACTGAGTAGTCAACTGCTCACCTGATCATCTATACACTGCTGCACAGCGGTCAAGATAAAGAAGCCCATCCAAACCAAATTCAGGATGCCGGTGCTGAACTGGGTCGCCCTGAAGCCGAGTCAGATAAATGGGACTGTCTTCAATGACATCGATGACGAGTCCATCCTTCAGGTTGAAAAGACGCGCACACACACATACACACACATACACACATGCACACCTGTCTACTTACCTTTCTCTGTCTCTATGACTGTCTCTGTCTAGGATCTGGATATGGAGGGCTTCGAAGAGCTGTTTAAGACAAAGGCCCAGGGTCCGGCGTCGGACTTCACTCTCTCCAGACACAAGCTTCCTCAGAAAGGCCCATCCAAAGTTTCTCTGCTGGAAGCCAACAGAGCCAAAAACCTGGCAATCACTCTGAGGAAGGCTGGACAAGGGTCAGATGTTATCTGTCGCGCAATCAACACGTAAGTTCAAGTCCACCAGCTAACAGAAGTAAGATGGGTAGGCATTGACTGTACGACAGTAAAGACTAACACAGTCTACTGGGTGGTGATAGAACCATGCCAATAGAAGAATGTGTAGTAGCCGGGACCCAAACCATGTATATTGGTTGATTGTTCAGTAGTTTATTATTACCTGAGTCCATCAGGTGCAAACCCTACAATAATAGACCAATTTGTTGCACAACCCATAGCTAGGATTATTAATTCTTCCTGTTTTTTCCAACTGCCACCATCCAGTAGGAGATGAAGAATCCCTCAATCTAAACACTACAGGCAGAAGAAGTCCTTCGTACATGAGTCTGTCCTGATGCTGAAACTAAATCTGTAATAAAAAGAGATCTGCGTCCAGAGGTCTGGTTGTTCATAATAGTCCAATGCATGTAACCTGAACTACTCTAGTAAGCCACTTTCCAGAAACAGGTCTATACTGACTCTTGATTCTATAGAAACCCAACAAATCAACAAGAACACGGAGACAGAAAAGAGTAAACACTGACTGTAACAGACAGAAACCTGCCGCAGATCCAGAGAGAGAAAGTGGAAGGTGGTGAAGGGACACATACATTTACAGCAGCAAAAAAGAAAACCAGCTTAAATAATAGGATTACTGTACTTAGTAGTAATTATAATTACTTCTGAAAAACATCTGGAAAAATAAAGATCTGAACTGGTGACTCTACCCTGTACGTCAGAGTGAATGTGAGCGTGGATGTTCGTCCGTCTCTTTGTTGGTCCTGTGATGAACTGACAACTCTTCCAGGGTGTACCCTGCCTCTCGCCCAATGTCGAGCCCAAGGGAACCGTTACGGATAATGAATGAATGATGGTGACGATGTCATCAGTGTACTTCAACCAGGTCCTCATCAACATATCCAGCCATGATCCATGTAATCCTGCATAATGAAAAACCACTGCAGAGAATAAGTGGAGTTAGTAACATACATTAATGGGAGGAAGTGGAGTTAATATCTTAAATTATTTTGAATATATAATGTATGCAAAATACATTTTTACATTTCAGTGTAATCTGACACTGAAGTTGAAGTCCGGTAGGTGAGTCTAGCAGCCTGATGATGCAATGGCTACGTGTGGAGTTGGACTGGTCCGATGTCTCCTCAGGTTTGACCTGCGGACAGTTCGGGTGGACTTTGTGGATTGTCTGATGCGTTTCCTGCCAACTGAGGCTGAAGTGAAGCTCCTTCGGCAGTATGAGAGAGACAGAAAACCTCTGGAGGCTCTGAGCCACGAAGACTGTTTCATGATGCAGTTCAGTCGCATCGAAAGACTAAACCAGCGCATGTCCATCATGACCTTCATGGGAAACTTCACCGACAACGTTCAGATGTTGACTCCGGTAAGACAGACAGGTGCAAAAAAGGGAGAGACAGGTATAGTGACACAGATAGATGAGTAAATTTGTCTATCTCTTTTTGTTTTTTCCTCTCAGCAACTCCACGCAGTGATCGCTGCTTCAGTTTCTATTAAATCATCGCAGAAGCTCAAGAAGATCCTGGAGGTCAGTTTATAGAACATCAACAGTATAGCTATATCATATATGAATGTACCCTTGTTACCCGTAACATTATAACCACTGAATAACCTTAATTACCTGGTTAACATTGTTACCTATCCGTGGTTGGGATATATCATCTGGTATCTATCATCTTAGCTCGGTTCCCCTTTAGTCGGTGGGATAAATTATCTGGTTACCATTGCTACTTGTCAGTATGTTAAATGGACCAGATTGGGATGTCTAGAGGACTGGATCAGAATACCTCCAGAACCGCAGGTCTTGTTGGGTGTTCCTGGTCTGCAGAGGTTAGAAACTCCCCCAGAAAATCTACTGAAGCACAAACTGCAGATCAATTTGATTTTGGTTCTGATAAAAAGGAGACAGATGTTATAGCTGATTATGTATATGTGCATTCACACTGTCTATATAAAACCAATATATTGTTTGTGTTGCTGTAGATCATCTTGGCGCTGGGGAACTACATGAACAGCAGTAAGAGAGGAGCAGTGTACGGATTCAAACTACAGAGTCTAGACCTGGTAACACGCTCACATATATACACACACTAAATTATACATACTAACATACTGGGTATACGCACTAAAACATACAAACACACTCACATATATACACAATTAGCTATATAAACACTATCGTATTAACCTAAGGTATAAAAACAAAATATATATAAACACCAAGCTATAAACATGCTCACATACTCTAAATAAATATAAAATAATGAAAGCCAAGACTTCTTTATTTCATCATGGGTGGAGCCGCTCCATCTTTATTAATACCTCACCTTTCCCCTACTTGCTAATACATGACAAAGTTCTCAACCTGAATAGGCCTCTTAACAATTCGTGCAGAACAAGCCACCGTCTGTTTTGGCTCTAAGATGCCCACATTCTCAACAGTTCATTTGCCCCCAGTAAGCAATGGCTCTTCCCCTCCACCATCCATCTCCTACATTCCATTGGGCGAAGGAGCACGAAAAGGAGAGGCAGGGAGCTCATCAGATCCAGCAGACAGAAGTGCAAGTGTGTAAGGTTTCATTCTATCGTAATGGACAACCTGCTCCTGTTCAACAGACGCTAAGGGATAACCAATACGATAAGTGAACCCATGTTCCCACTGAGAGCCCAAAAACCTCCAGAACCCAGCGGGGAGCAAGTTTCAAACAGTCCTCTTCAGGGTTATGTAGTCATACCAGATCTCCCATTGCATACGACTGATGACGGCTACTACATCTTAGTAGGGCTTTTACTTCTCCTGAGCGTTGGCGCCACCCCGTCTGGCACTGGCAAAAGCAACCTCCAACCTCCCCACCAGAGACACCACAAAGTCAGCATGACAAAAAAACAAGTCCGAACAGCCCATCTGCCATCGCAGATGGGCTGTTCGGACTTGTCTTTTTGTGTTTCAGATGAAAGCCACCAGCTTCAAATGGTCTTCCAACGCTGTCACCAATATAACCGAGGGTTTACACAATATTGTGTAGAGCACACCTATACTTTTGGAGCTATGAAAACAAAGACTTCTTTATTTCAATGCAGGTGGAACCGCTCCGACTTTATTAATCGTCAATTCAGAACACTTTACGTCTGTTTGCACTTCAAAGTAAAAGCACCTTCATTACTGTTCAACCACAGGAAACATAACAGTAATAATAGCACCTATCACCTAAAAAATTGATAGCTGTAGTCGCCATGGCAACCAGTGAAATGCTATGTTTGCCATGGCCAAAGTAGTTGAAAATAAAATACAAATCCAGAGTTAATTCTCGGTGGAACCAGAACTCCCACTTCTGTAACGACCCCTCTCCCTGCGGGATGAGCCAGAGAGGGTCGAGTGACATCAGTGGGGACTGCTGCCGTCCGCGCAACTGATCTGAATAAAACTTGATGGATGGCAGTTATGTTCATATTTCAATTTAGTTGTAAACATGTTTAGTATCAGTCCATGGTACTTTTTCCAGTAGTGTTAATATTGAATATTAACCAATGCTGTTTTTTCTGTTGGAGAATGAGAGACGTCCACGATGTGAGATGTTTGAGATGGACGGCTGGAAATTGTCCTACAGATATATCATGGAATAAAGCAGGTTCAATCTGGGCCCTTCAGTCCTCTCCTGACATCAGTCTAGATTCTGACAGATGATTGACGCACACGTCACATCTGACAGATCTGCTTCTGGCTCAGGAGGAGAAGGAGTCAGGAATAAAGTCAGGCTTTGTTAAAGAAAACCTACCATCCAGCAGTTTTGCGTCACAGAGTAAGTTACTATCGTAACTGACTCAGAGCTTAACTTAGCTTGCTCTCCGGAATGGAAAACCCAGAGTTTCCCTCATCTCAGATTTAACTAACTCAGAGTTTCCCTCATCTCAGGTTTAACTAACTCAGAGTTTCTACTAAACCTGCTTCCTGAAATATCCCCGTAAATACTCACTAAGGTATATAAACACAAAAACACATATAAACACTGAGAAGTATAAACACACTAACACATTAACACCTTGTGTTTTCAGCTGCTGGACACCAAGTCCACTGACCGGACTCAGACGTTACTTCACTACATCGCTACTGTAGTTCAGGACAAATTTCACGCCGTTTCTCCTTTCTACAACGAGCTGCACTACGTGGACAAAGCAGGTGCAGGTGAGACCGTCAGCCGATCAGAGCACTAAATACACAGCAGACCGCGAGAGACCGGTACGTACTAATCTGTGTCTCCTTACCTGTGTCTCAACACCTGTGTGTAGTGAGTCTAGAGAATGTCCTGTGTGATGTGAAGGAGCTACAGCGAGGTATGGAGCTCACCTGGAGAGAGTTTAGTGTTCAACACAACGGAACCCTCAAAGACTTCATCAGCAGGAATGAATCACGACTAAACAAACTGCAGGAGGATGCACGGATTGCTCAGGTGACCCCGCCCACACAAAGCATTCAGTGAAATACCTCCCCATAAAGCACCAGGTGTTTTCCCTTTCGACCAACTAACATAAGAATAAAATGTTCTTCAGGATGCTTTCGAAGATGCAGTGAAGTTTTTTGGGGAGAGCTCCAAGACGATGCCCCCGTCAGTATTCTTCCCCATCTTTGTTCGCTTTATTAAAGCCTACAGGGTGAGTAAACTGTAAACACCTGTTTCAGGCTCAGTGAAGCTCCACCCACAATGACAGTCTGTTTGTGTTCAGCTGGCAGAGGAAGAGAACGAACAGAGGAGGCGACAGGAGCAGATGTTACAGGAAAAACTGGAGCAGGAGGAGCAGCAGGAAGAAAAAGAGGACACCAAGGTGAGACTGTAACCTCTGACCCTCTATCTGACATTAATCCCTAAATAACCGTATCACACCGGAACATTCGCAGCAGGCATGGTGGCAAGTTTTTATGCCCATGTGATCCAGGAGCTGTGATATTGAGTCAGCTGCCAGGCCCCAAAGGAGCCAGGCATGAAAGAGCTAGACCGTTTCCCTGAGACCATGTGGTTCTCAGGACTTGAGCCATGGGGCAGGGTTGGGTTAGGTTAAAGTCACATTAACCGTTACCATAACCCATAGACTGAACTAGGTAGAGTCACTGCCCTGTAGTGTGAAGTGGAAGATGAAGGAGGGGACCTGAGAATCATGAACCCCAAAAAGAATCAACAATGTCAATCCTATGCTATGTCCTATGCTTACCAATCCTACGGTTAACAGTCCCATGGTTGTAGGTCCTGTGCTCACCTGCTCTACGGTTACCGGTCTAATGGTTACCTGTACTATGGTTAGCTGTCTTATGGTTACCGGTCTTACGGTTAACGGTCCCATGGTTACTGATACTATGCGGACCGGTCCCAGAGTTATCAGCCCCTGTGGTTAACGGTTACTCGTCCTACAGTTAACGTTTTTTTTCCGGCTACAGTCACCATCTCACCGGGGGAAGCGGCAGCAGCAGGAAATGATCGGTGAACTGAGAAAACGACAAGGAAAAGACAGCCGGCATGTTTATGAAGGGAAGGACGGCGCCATCGAGGACATTATCACAGGTAAACACATCAACATCACAGGTAATCACAACATCATCATCATCACAGGTAAACACTTCATCATCATCATAATCATCACTGGTGAACACATCAATATATATATAAAAATATATATGTATATACTGTATATGTATTTATATCTTCTTTCGGCTGCTCCCTTCAGCGGTCTCCACAGCAGATCATTTGTCTCCATCTCCACCTGTGCTCTGCACCTTCCTCTATCACACCAACCAACTGTATGTCCTCTCTCACCACATCCAGAAACCTCCTCTTTGCTACTCCCCATCTTCTCATGCCTGCAGCTCCATCTCCAGCATCCTTCTACCAGTAGATCCACTATCCCTGCTCTCCACGGGTCAGAACCATCTCAATCTGTCCTCTCTGAATTTCTGTCCAAGACGTCAAACCGGGACTGTCCCTCTGAGGTCTCCTTTCTAATCCTTTCCATCCTCCTCACTCCCAGAAAACATCTAAACATCTTCAACTTTGACACCTCCAGCTCTGCCTCCTATCCTTTGGTCAGATCCGCTGTCTCAGAGCCATACAGAAGGGCTGGTCTCACTTCCGTCTTGTAAAACTTTACCTTCACTCTTGCTGTTATGCTTCTGTCACACAGAACTCCTAACACTCCACCCCACACACTCCACACTGCCTGCACTCCCTTCTTCACTTATATATATACATATATATATACATTTATATATGGTATATTATATATATCCAAACAAATCTCCAACGTAACCATTGGGGCGGTTTGTGTCTTCCTCAAGCACGAGTTCTCTACCAGAGCTCTGGGACTTTGAGGGTCTTGCACAGTATCACCTTGGTATATGCCGCACTTGATGTTGACTTGTGCAACGCCTTGGAGTTGGCTTCTAGGTTGGTTTTCAACAGCCACATGGAGTTCCGGTGAAGGTTATCAGTTCACCATCGACCCTCTATAGTTCCAGACACTTCAGTATGCAGGTGTGGGGCATTGAGACGTTGGCGTTCTTGTTATCAATCCAGGCCGTACAGTGGTTGGTGTTTCTGGTCATACAGTCTCTAGTGACCAATCTGTAAACCATTAAATTGTGCTTGGGTCCCCTGCTGTTACTACCAATGCCTTTCTGGTAAGCCACTTAACTATCCACCTGCTGAATAATAAATTATAAATGTAGTATGTATGTAGCTTGTAGTAAGTAGTGCAAATATTTCATCTTTCAGTCGATCGATCAGGCTCACAGCACTAATCCTTGCTTTTCTTGATGTTTGAATTGCTTATAGTGTTCCTGCTGTCGTCTGATTGGTTGTTTTCTTCTGCTCAACTGTAGCTCTGAAGACTGTCCCTTTCACGGCGCGTTCAGCCAAACGCACCTCTCGCTTCTTCTGTGACCCCGCCCATCCTGAGGAACACTATTGAGATGGAGAAACGTGACATCAGCATGTGAGAGGAAGATGTCATGTTTGCTACGCCCACTTCTAGTTGATGGAACAATCAGCACTTTGAACATTTTTAATCAATGTGAATGATGAAATCATGTTTTTACGTTATTTAATTGGTCAGTTTGTTCACAGCTTGTTACACACGACTGAAATCAGCGTCCTGCTGGACCTTCCACAGAACATTTATTCTGCTGTCCATGGTCAGCAGGTGTCCAACGTCCTGCCATGTACCCTCATTACGGTGAAAGGTCAGCAGGTCTGGTTGGTGATCCAGTTCCTTTCATTTTGTGTCTCTGACTGGTTGGATTAGACATCTGGATGGACTTAAGGAGACACAGGTGTGATAAAACCTGGATAAAAGGGGACGCATGAAGACATGGATGGCTGATCTGGTTCTGTAGAGTCCTGATTTACACCTTATAACATTATTTTAAGTAAAAACAGGAGAAATAAAACAAGAGCACAAAGTTTTATACCTACGTTTTTTTTAGAAGCTGCATATTGATTCTGTTTCTGTTGGTGTTTGTTGTTGGTGTAAATAAGACAGTGTTCCCTGACGAAAAATTAAACAGTGTTTTCATGACAACACTATGTCTCAGAGGGAAAAAGGGCACTCTTAAGGTTGGTTGGCTTCCTGTTTCTTGGTATCTCCGTGAGCTTGTCAGACTTGTATCCATAATGTTGACAACATTATGGATGATGTCACCCACTCCACAAGTCAATATTGATGCAGATAAAATCATCTGATTAATTTCTACCTTGTCAGTCTACACTCCACACCCCATAATATGAAATGGGTATTAATAGGCTTTTCTACTCCTGTATATGGAGGCTATCCTAGCTGACACTAAATGAGGGGTGAGGCTGGAGCTCATCCGGTTGACACTGAGTGAAAAGTGGGGTTCAAACTGGTCACTAGTCACTATGACTCTTGAAATTTGGCTTAGGCTCATCCCATCTTTCTGGATCATCTTTGAGATGTTTCTACATCTTGACTGCGGTCTATCTGGGCAAGATTCACAAGAATGGACAGGATTTCGAGGCAAAAACTTGTCTCTAGAAGTACGAGGACACCTGTCTTTAGAGCGTAACACCTGTGTGTAGAGAGTCCCATCAGTCCATTCTTTGTTTTCAGGTGACGTGATCGCCAAACTTGTGGGCACAAACAGTCTTCTGTTAACTACTAGGCATGTTTGCCAGGGTTGTTTGGCCAAAGTGACTGACAGTAGTTGTGCAGTTGGTTCCAATAACCGATGAGGAAACGTGCGTGGGTCATTCCTCAACAGAATCCCATCAGCGAAAGAAAATCCAGAGAGAAGAATGTAGTGGATTTGTGCAATTAGAGGTGCCTTTGTCCCTGGGAAGGGTGGCAAAGAATGGCAAATGTCTGAATGCGCACATCTTTGAGGGGAAAATCTACGGTTAGTTTAAGTAAAGTCTGAGTATTTATATTATTGGTTATTTAGTAATTACATGTTCTCATTGTTATTCTGAAGTTTTGTTTTCCGAAGACCAATGCGGCCAACTCCAGCCGCCACAGTGAGGTACGCTGGCTAACGATAAGCTTTAATTAACAGCTTAAGCTGGCTGAATGTTAGCATACACAGGCTAACAGTTAGCTTACACTAGCTAAGCGGCTAAGGTTATCTAGTAAGTTGACGTTTCGTTTTCAGTCTGAAAACCAAACATGAGGGAAACATGAGAGCTCTAACTTGGTGAACGTTGGACATACATTTTCTTGTATCACCATAGGTGTAAGATCTGATGACCTGTTGTCAAGTTACCGGGATCTATCTTTCTTCTCACACACACCAGACAAGAGATGACAGAGAAACAGAAGCAGGATGCAGTAGATGTGCTGGTACAGTTTTCATCAGTAGTAGATGCCGAGAATGCAGAACCTGAGGAGGAACCATTGCGTGGCAACATGAACCTATAAACAGCTGGGGGTGGATGACCATCGACTAAATGACAGAAGAACAGAAGAATGATTTGAGTTTTGAAAAAAGTGATGAAGAAATTAAGTTAAAGATCACAGATTACATTTACTGGCAGTTTTAACCTTTGTGACTTCATTAATGCCGTTTGGTACCAACAGTTCATCTGAACTCTGATTACACTGATGATGAAACTTCCTCTTTCATCTCCGGCTGCCAGCCGGACATTTAAACACACTAAAGTGCTGAATGCTCAACTGGTTCTTCAGAGAGAAGAGCTTCAGCTGTCAGTGCTGTGATATTCAGACAGGTCTTTCATGATGTGCCTGTATCACTGACTTCCTGCATCACTGACTGACTGTATCACTGACTGTCTGTATTACTAACTGTCTGTATTGTTAACTACCTGCATTACTGACTGCCTGTATCACTGCCTGCATGACTGACTGCCTGGGTGTCTGGAGATTTTCATTTAAAAGCCAAATAGACATGTTCAAAACTGAATAAAAGACCACAACAAGGAAAAGTTGTTATAGTTGTTAAAAAAATTGTTTTATCAAAAGGAAGATGTAGAAGAAAATCAGAACATGGTAGATGAACATCAGAACATGGTAGAAGAACATCAGAACGAGATACGATATCATCAGAACAGGGTGGGGGAGACTCAGATCAGGTTAAAGAACATCAGAACAGGATAAAAGAATATCAAAACAGAGTGGGAGAACATGAGAACAGAGTACATGAGCATCAAATCAGGATAGAAGAACATTAGAAAAGGATATATGAATATCAGGTCAGGGTAGAAGAACATCAGAAGAGGGTAGATGAAACATCAGACCAGGGTAGAAGAACGTTTACATCACACCTTCAATTTCTATCTTCACACTCGTCACTCTGTCTGACACTCTCTTTACTTCCAGAACACTCTTCAGCTAATCCTTCTTCAGGATCATCCCTACCTTATTACTCCTCTCATCTACTCCATGGTAAAATAGTTTGTACCCTCCTGCAGTGATGGTAGCCTTGCTGCTTTTCTTCCTGGTCTCTTGGACAATCACTATATCTACTTTCCTTCTCTTAATCATATTAGCTGGTGCTTTACCTTTTCCTGGTATTATGTCAACCTATGATCTTACTCTCACCCCTACACTGTTGCCTTTCCTCGTCTCTCACCGTCTCCTATCTTCGTCCTCTCAATCTTCTTCTTCCACCAACAGTAGCATTGTTCTTATCGGCACCCTACTGGTTAACGATGCCAGTTGATGTCATTGTTAACCCGGGACCGGTCCGGTTTGGAAATCAGATTTGTGTTCCACATATTGATTTGGCATAGGTTCCACATTCCATGCCGGTCCTGACAGAACCCTCCCCATTTATCCAGGCTTGGGACCGGCACTGGAAGTACGCCGGCTTGTGACACCTTTGTGGCTGGGTTTGAATTCAGTGTTCCTACTGCCGGTGTGTCCAGTATTTGAGTCATAGTCAAAGGCGTCAATAGTCAGAGACAAACTATCAAAATAGAAAAAAGTCTTCTGATCCAAAGACCATTCCAACCCATTAGCTATGTCCACCTGCGAGGGAGACAATTACAGTGAGATAGACATGTAGAGAGACAGAATCACAACTCAGAGATGTACAGGGAGAACGACAATTACAGGGGAGAGACAGACAGGTAGAAGGCTTACCTGGTCAAGGTGTTTAGTGACTTTGAGGTCAGATGTCACTGAGAACAGAGTTTCTTCTTGTTTCTTAATTCAGCAGGTCTCACCTCCTTCCCCATCGTACCTGTTAAAACCAATGGTGTATGTTGTTTTAATTATGAATTATGAATTCATGTTAATTTAATGGTAGGCATTATTTCTTATTAGATATTATTTAGAATTAATCAGCCGATTACTAGCTGTGACAGATCACCCGGGATGAGGAGGAAGAGGAAGGACAATGGGGTTAATTTTTGGAAAATGTTTGGAACGGGCAGAGCGGCACAGTCTTCGACCTCACGTCAGATCTCACGTTAGACATTTGCTGTTTCTTTTCTGTTTATAAGTGAAATACATGAATAAAGCAGCAGAAAAGAAGGGGATAAGACCATCGACCTCATTGGTGTGATTTGATCTTGGACTGTCTGACCATGTGAGTCAGAACCCACAGAGTTCCACCAGAACCCTGTTGAGTTATGCCTGGAAAAATTTGCTTTTCGTAAAAAAGAGCTCCCTAGACAAGCACAGTTTAAAATGAGCAAACGACCGGCCACAACGGCCTTTTGCACTCGAAAAACGACGACACTTTGCAAAGGACACTGTCCTCCTTCAGACAGGAAAAAAGTGTTGCAAAAGCAGCTTAATACTAAGAATAGATCCAATCCTAGATCACTGGAACACAATCCTAAAGATGTGAACCACCTGTGACATCAACTCTTTCATAACTTGTAGTAGGACTTCCAGCAAGCCTTCTGGTTCTAAGATAAGATAAGATAAACCTTTAGTAGTTCCACAACGGGGAAATTGCAGTGTTACAGCAGCAAAGAGCACACACACAGCAATAACAGAATAATATGCCAATATAAATATAAATATTAAACTATAGTAGAGTATTAATATAAATATTAAATATATTAGACTATTCTGATTATAGACATGAGAATCAAACTACCAACCAGAAGCAGAGCCTGGTTCTGGATTGGACAGAGTGTTGACTGATTTTTGCTCATGTAATAACAATATTGGATTTATTATGAAAGGCCAGCTTTGGTTTTTATATTCTGTCTTTTGTTGATGAGAACGAATGATCAGTCTGTTCATAACTGAGTTCTGGTACTGGTTCTGCTGGACACCAGTCTTTTCATTTGTCTCCTATAAAGTACCCTCCTCAACAAATCAAGGGAACACCTACTCATCCCAGTCTGACACAGAGTCAGTTAAACTTCTGGGATCTGGATCGGTCCAGTCAAGAAGCAGAGGAAACTGGATCAGTTTCAGCTAATTTGGTTGTGATGGAAGCGCCGTAGGGTGGACAGGAAAGCCAACAGCAGGACAACCCCCAAAAAGGCTCTGGTTCTGCAGGTGGAGGACACAGAACATTTCTCTCTCCTCCTTCTTCCTGACTGATTCTTGGTAGACCTGGTAGTTCAGCTCCTCCAGGATGGAACATCCGTACGTGCTGTCACAAGAATATTTGCTGCGTCCCCAAGAACAGTCTAAGGAGAGGGGAGGAGATACTGGGAGACGGGCTGGTACATCGGGAGAGCTGGTCAGGAACATAGAAGATCAACAACCCATCATCAAGACCGAAATCTTCTCCTCAGTGTGAGGAGGACCAGGAGGAGCTCTGCCAGATCCCTACAAAGTGACCTCCAGCAGCCACTGGTGAGATGTTTCGAACCAAACTGTCAGAACCAGTCTTCATGAGGGTGGCATTGTGGTCCAACGTCCTCCATTGGACCTGGGCTCACAGCCCAGCGCTGGATTAATGTTCACCAGAGAACACCAGGCTGGGCAGATTCCCCACTGTTGACCCGTTCTCCTCACAGAAGAGAGCAGATTCTCTCTGTGCTCATGTGACAGATATGAAAGAGTCTGGACACGCCGAGGTGAAGGTTCTAGGGCCTGAAACATCATCCGTCAGAACCGGATTGGTGGTTGGTCAGTGAAGGTCTGGGAAGGCAGATCATTGGAGGGTCTCACAGGCCAACAGGTGTTGGCCAACGTCAATGACTCATGTGAGGTACCAGGATGAAACCCTCAGACCCAATCTCAGACCTTACAATAGTGCAGTGGACCCTGGGTTCTACCTTGTCCAGGACAAGGCCTAGTGTCATTTGGTCGATGTGACCAGTTCCTGGATGGTGAGGGCTTGATGCCATTGTATGGTCCTCATGTCCTCCAGACCTGAATCCACCTTAGAATCTCTGGGACGTTCTATATCGCTGCGTCAGACACCACCATGTAAAACCACAGACAGTCCAGGAGCTCGCTGTTTACTCTGACTTGATGTATTTTAACAATTAAGTAACTTTTTTATATATGATATATTTTGATCAGAGGAAATAAGCCCGCCTACACGACCTAATTTGTTCGTATCTGAAAAAATATCCTAAAAGAAATATGACGTTAACCAATTTAATGAAGTTTCTTTGTGCCAATTAAGTTTTCAAGTCTTTGTATTAGAATTTGGTTGTCAATAGTGACAAATGCAGCACTAAGATCCAACAAGACCAGAACAGGGACCAGATACCAGAATAGAGACCAGTCCCTCTTCAGTTGCCATCAAAAGATCATTTGTAACTTTGACCAGTTCTGTTTCTGTACTATGGTGAACTCTAAAACCTCAAATAAACTATTGTTACACAGAAAATACCACAATTGTTGGGCTGCCAATATTTCTCAGATCTTAGAGAGGAATGGAAGGTTAGTTATCAGCCTGTAGTTTGCTAAAGCATGTGGATCAAGTGTCGGCTTTTTAAGCAGTGGTTTGATTATTGCTATTTTAAAGGACTGTGGTACGTAGTATTCATCATAATCATCATCACACAAGCCAATCAGTGCTTGTTATTAAAGACGGATTGATGATTTCTAATAGAGTTGCTGACTAAGGGTAAACTTTCTTTAAGTAGACTAGTTTGGATGGGTTCTAGGAAACAGGTTCTGGTTGGAATGGGATCTAGTAGACAGGTTCTGGTTGGGATGGGGTCTAGGAGACAGGTTCTAGTTGGGATGGGGTCTAGGAGACAGGTTCTAGTTGGGATGGGATCTAGGAGACAGGTTCTAGTTTGGATGGGGTCGAGGAGACAGGTTCTAGTTGGGATAGGGTCGAGAAGACAGGTCCTGTTTGGAATGGGGTCTAAGAGACAGGTTCTAGTTGGGATGGTGTTGAGAAGACCGCTTCTAGTTGGGATGGGGTCAAGGAGACAGCCTCTAGTTGGAATGGGAATGGGATAGAACCTGTCTCCATGTCTGTCAAGCTTCTCAAATAAGAGTCCTGCTAGTTCCTAGAACATGGGAGACAGGTTGTAGTTGGGATAGGGTCTAGGAGACAGGTTGTAGTTGGGATGGGGTCTAGGAGACAGGTTGTTGTTTTGGATGAGGAAATGAGAAAAGTTAATTGTTTTAGATCAATAGGACTGAAGCGGTCTAGATCTGCTCCAGGTCGATCTGTTGTCTCTAAGAACATAGTCCTGGACTGTAAACTAGAACCAACTGAAGGCAGGAGGTTGTGGATCTTGTCCCTAATACTTAAAATTTTGTCATTAAAGAAACTCATGAAGTCGTTGCTACTAAGGGTTCTAGGAATACAGGGCTCAATAGAAGACTGACTCTCAGTCAGCCCGGTTACAGAGCTGAACAGAACCCTGGGGTGGTTCTGATGGTCTTCTATCAGTGCAGAGTAACGGGCCGCTCTGGCGCTGAGGACGGCTCTCCTATATTTTTTAATGCTATCTTGCCAGGCTAAGCGGGTTTTCTACAAGTTTAGTGTGATGCCATGTTCTTTCTAGTTTGTGTTGGTTTGAGTTTTGGACTCAGGTGTTAGACATGGAGCTGCTCTCCTCTTTTTCACACTCTTCTTTTTTAGGGGGGCGATAGAGTCCGGTATTCAGTATTGTGGAGGAGCTAGAAAACATGGAGGGTTCAGCCCAGAGGACATAGCTGGGTTAGAACCCAGAACCTTATTGCAACAGTGCTGCCTGACAAATATTAATAAAATGTTATTTATCATTAATTTGCATTGTTTAACTTGAAACACGGTAAGGTCAATGACATCAGCGGAACCATAACCCTGCTCATGAAACAGCTGTCAAAAAGTTATTCAACAAAAATTAATGTTTGTTTCCATGTAATTGAAAATGTTTGCCAAAATGTCTGACCAGCAGGGATTAAATCAATTCAGCCCATCAAACTGGTCTTCCTCATCTAAAGGCCCAGAATCAGGCTTCTACCTAGTTTGTTTTAACTGTATAAATGTTAGATTTTGATTGCCAATGGTTGTAGTGTGAATGCAGCTCCCTCTGGTGGACATACGTGGAATTTTCTACATCCCTTTCTAAATCCCTCTGAGGTAAGAGTCCCACTTTTGTCCCATTTTGGGTCCATGTCTGTCAAGCTTCTCAAATAAAGAGTCCTGCTAGTTCTGACACGTAGAATAATATAAAATTTGTGGAGTTTCTATCAAATGTGATGTAGTATTTATCAAAGAGGTTCTTAGCAAATTCACTGATTGTTTAGTTTCATGGTGTTTCTGTAATATAATGATGTCAGAGGCCTTGATCTAAAAAAAACATCAGCTGAGGTGAGAAATATTTATGTTTTATTGTTTAATCACAAATTATAGTAACAGTTTACTCACAAATAGGTCTAACCTGTCCATAGACACAAAGGTGATGCAGATACACGTGATTGTTGTGGAGGTATTTTAGGGTTATGGAAGGGAATTGATTCAGACGAAGCTTAACTTAAAATAAGCGATGAGCAGAAGAGGTTAATAATGACCGAGGACTGCCGTACACCATGAGAGTACATCGACAGTACTCCACTAGAGTACCTTAGATGTACCACAGTACTTCATCAGAAGTTGCCTTTCTTTACATTTAAAACATTTTCATTTGAGTAACTTCATAAAGAAAATAATATTTAAGATATCATCATCAATTAGTGAAAACACATGAACTCTGGTTGCTATGGAAACACCTCTGATAGAGGATCACTTTTTGGCAGCAGACACTCTGGCTCGATTCAACCTGTCAATCAACAGGCGCTCAGAGGCGTGACATCTGGAGAGGACTGCCCCGATTTCTGATTCGTTCTTGCGTTCGATGGCGGAATCGGCAGCTCCCTCCAGATCACTGAGAACAAGAGTCACATGAACATGTCACCAACCACACAAAGATGATGTCACCAGTCACTTGATGATGATGTCACCAGTAAAATAATCATGTCATCAGTGACATGATGATGATGTCATCAGTGCTGAGTCTTACCTGATGGCTAGATGTGCTCTAACCTTCTGGTCCGGCGTTACCTTGGAGATGTACTTTTTGGCCTCGTATTTGTTGTCTCCCTTCATGCAGATATCAACAAACGGCTGAAAACAAGAAATCTTTATTTAAACCACCCACATAACCAATAAAAAAGCAATAACTTGATTTATCTTTATCTGAACAAACTACATTAACAAAAACAAGAAAACCCTCAATATATCTTTATTAAAACCAATTACTTTATCAAAAAAAAAAAATCACAGAATTTATTATTATTTAACCAAACTACATTAATGTTATTAGGATAGACCTATATTGCAGCTGGGCATCTTCTTACCAGGTAGCCAATAGGAGACTTCTTGCTCTTTGAGAACTTCTCTAACTCGTCCCACTCCTCTTTCTCTGCCAGAGATTTCAGTTTCAACCACCAATACCTGCTCAAGTCAGACAGGTAGACACACAGGTGAGACAGACAGGTAGACACACAGGTGAGACAGACAAGTAGACACACATGGGTGAGAGGCAGTTAAATACATATGTGAGACAGACTGACACATAGAGAGATAGAAATATATACAAAGAAGTGAGACAGAAACACAAGTGTGAGCCAGAAGGGTAAACGCAAACTAGTGTGAGAGGCAGGTAAACTGACGTGAGATAGACAGACACCCAGGTGAGACAGACAGACAGGTAGGCATACAGGTGAGACAGATATACTTCCTGAGTGTCTCACCTTTTGTCCGGCACTCTGAAGTCTCTGTAGAGTTGTTCAGCTGGTTTTTGGAGTCCCGATTTCAGCAGGGCCTCCATTGTGGCCTGGTCAAACAGGAAGTGACATCAGTGGGACGGCAATGATGACATAATCCTCTCACTCTTTAACCCCTTCATTTAATCTAATAAGAGACAACTTCAACTGTAGCCCTGCCCCTTACCCACCTGTAGAGAAAGACCTAAAAGCCCTGGCCTTTTCTCGCCATCCAGTTTTCGTTGCAGATGAAGGAGACGCATCTCATCCTCCGTAGCCTGGCGACAGAAGTTGGAAATCATAACGGCAGAGTGATTGGGTCACGTGGCCGGATGATGGGTCACGTGTCGGGGTGGCTGGGTCACATGTCCGCTTAATTGGTCACATGTCAGGGTGTTTGAGTTTGTTAGTTTTACCTTAGCAGCAAAATCATTCTTGGCTTTGTTGTATTCGTCGACAGCACTTTGCAGCAGAGACACACGGCTCTCCAGCATCTAAAGGACAGAAGGAGCTGATAATCAGACAATCAGACAGGCAGACAAATGTTAGACAGACCCCGGAGAGACAGGTTGTTACCGGTTCTCGGTAGCTGGCAGTGACGTAGTAGTTGGCGAGCTCCTGATGGTCATCATCCTGGTTATAGAGATCCTTCAGAGTGTCGTGTTCCTGCAGTTTACAGAACTGACAGCATGTATTCAAAGATTAATCCAGGACGGGTTCCAGTTGGAATAGACCCACCCGCACAAATCATATCATCAATTCAATAGACTACCCTAAGACACATGAAGTCTGCTCGTAGGTCTCATCAGGAGCACACTATTCAAAAATCAACAAAAGTTCCAGAAGGTGTTTGAAATCAGTCTGGGAAGGGTTTCAAAGCTGTTTCTAAGGTTCTGGTTCTCCACAGATCCGCAGTGAGAGACGTCATTTAAACATGGAGAACACCTGGACCAGCAAAAAACCTTCACAGAAGTAAACCACCGTCCAGATTTCTTTCAAGAGCACATTTAAGGCTCATTCAGAAGTCACAGATGATCCAAAAAGAACATCCAAGGAACAGCTCAATAAAAGGGGGTAGGGACCATCTGTCTAAAGACGCTGAGGACCACCTGTTTATAGAGGTTGAGGACCACATTTCTATAGACGGTGGGGACCACCTGTCCATAGAGGAAAAGGACCACCTGTCCATAGAGGAAAAGGACCACCTGTCCATAGAGGAAAAGGACCACCTGTCCATAGAGGAAAAGGACCACCTGTCCATAGAGGAAAAGGACCACCTGTCCATAGAGGCTGACGACCACGTGTGTCCAGATGCTAAGGACCAGCTCTCTGTAAAGGCTGAGAACCAGCTTTAACTCTCACTTGTCCCACTCCTCTGTCTCTGCCAGAGATTTCAGTTTCAACCACCAATACCTGCTCAAGTGAGACAGGTAGACACACATGTGAGAAAGACGGGTAGAGACACAGCTGAGACAGACAATTAGACATACATGGGTGAGAGGCAGTTAAACACATATGTGAGACAGACTGACACATAGAGAGATAGAAATATATACAAAGACGTAAGACAGAAACACGAGTGTGAGCCAGAAAGGTAAACACAACTGTCTCTTTACACAGTTGGTCCATTACCTGTATAGACAAAGGACTATTATTCTGTACAGGCTGAGGACCACCTCTCTGTAGAGGTTGAGGACCACCCATCTATAGAGTCTGAGGACCACCCATCTATAGAAACTGAGGACTACCTGTCTATAGAGGCTGAGGGCCACCGGCTGGTTCCTCAGAGTCATGAAGAAATCTCCTCGGTTCATCTCGTTCTTCAAGTAGGTCACCACTGTGTAGACTGACAGATACCACAGGTGATAATCATTGTGACATCGTCAAGGTGAGTGATATGTGGAAACGGACCCATCACACTCACCCAGGTCGGTGTCTCCACTCTCCACAGCTTTACTGAGAGCCAGATGACTCCTCTTCATCTTCAACAGCAGAGGGACCTGTTCTCCAGAGCGGGCCTCAAAGTCCAACAGCTGGAGATGCAGAGCCACAACCATCCATAACCATCAATAAAGCACAGCACACCAGGTTAATGTCACCGGACACGTCAGTCATGTCACCTGACACATCAACAACATCACCTGACACATAAACTATATTCTTAACACATTTACTATGTCTCCTTACACATTAATTATGTCATCAAATTGATTGATGATGACCTAACACGTTAATGTCCCCTGACACGATAACAATACCATCCAAAATGTAAGTGTTACTTCAAAAGGTTAACCAAACACTTGTCATCAAAATTGAATGATGACAATTTTAACATCACTTTACATATTAACTATGTCATCCAGCACATAAACTGTCAGTATCAAATAAACTATGTCACCCAACACCTCAAAAATTAAGAATTGAATGATGACCTCACACGTTAATGTTCCCCGAAACATTAACAATGTCACCTAACACATTTATTATGTCAGTTAACACATAAACTGTCACCTAAAACAATTTGATTGATGATGACCGAACAAGTTAATGTCACCTGCAACGTTAACAATGTCGCCTTACCCGTTCTCTTTGTTGCCCGACACTTTACAATGTTAACTATGTCGCTTAACAAGTTAACACTGTCAGATGACACCTTAACAATTTCACCTTGCAAATTAACAATTTCACCTTACATGTTAATGTCAGTGAAACGTTCACTATGTCACCCGACACGCTAACAATGTCCACTGACACGGTAACAAAGTCACCTGGCAAGTAAATGTCGGTGAAATGTTCAGTATGTCACCTTTTATGTTGACTGTGTCACCTGACATGTTGACTGTCATGGTAACAATGTTACCTGACATGGTAACAATGTCACCTAACACATAAAGTATGTCACCTAACACGTTAAATGTCACCTGACACGTAAATAATGCCACGTTACCTTGATGGCGAGCTCTGTGCGTCCACATTCATAAGCTTTAGCTGCGATGTGTGAGTAGGAGATACCAGGTGAGTCTCCCACTTTCACACATACAGCACGGGCAATGGCCTCATCTGATAGATCCTTCTGCTGCACCTGGACAAATCATACAGGTGTGACTCTCTACTCAACCAATCACATGACACCAACTGTCCAGACCCACCAGGCCTCCATGTCGTCAATCCCATGATTCATCATGTGATAAGCCAATCAGCTACAAGTGAGACAGGTGAGGAAAGCAGAGTCCGATGAAGGGGTTGGAGTGATGTGAGCTGTGTGAGGTGGGTGGAGTCAGGCGAGATGTGAGAGGTGAGAAAAGAAGAATGAGATGGTCGGAGGAGTCCGGGGGGATCAGTGGAGTCAAGTGGGGGTCTACCTTGCATGAAGCCCAATGTTTGAGGACTCTGCTAACACCCTGATATTCTGGAATCTTCAGGTAACGACAAATTTCCATCGCTAGTGGATAGAACTGTCGATGCACCAACCTGATAGACAGAGAGGCAGACAGGTGACAAACAGGCAGGTGCAGAGAGGCAGAAAAGTGACAGGCAGTAAGGTAGACAGGCAGTAAGGTAGACAGGGAAAATGTATAGAGAGGCAGACAGACGATGAACAGATAAAGATAGGCAGTAAGTGACAAACAAAGACAGACAGGTGACCGACAGGTAAACAGAGGCAGACAGGGGGCAGACATATACAGTTCGGCATACAAGTAGAGAAACAAAGACAGGTGACAGGCAAGTACAGACGCAGACAAATAACAGACAGGTAACAAACTGAAAGGGTACAGTATGGCAGACATGTGGCAAACAGGTGAGAGGCAGACGGGTGACAGGTAGATAGATGCAGACGATTACAGGTACAGAGAGGCAGACAGGCGACAGGTACAGAGAGGCAGACTGGTGACAGACAGAGACATGTGACGGACAGTTAATGAGAGACAGGTGACAGACAGGTGACACACAGGTAATGATAGACAGACAGTTGACACACAAGTGAAGCATACACTCACCTGTCGATCAGCACCTGCAGGGTCATCTGTTTGAATCTGAGGTCAGGGGTCAAGGAGCTTGTCATTTGATGGTTCTTCTGAAAACATCCGATTGGTCCATGGATGATGACATCACAACCAGTAACCAAGACATTTTCCATGATGTACCAGGGTGTGAGGATACTGAGTGTGTGTCAGTGGCAGTCCAACATTGCTCTCCCTTACGGCATTCAGAACTCGCAGTTCCCTACAGGTCACCACGAATGGGTCTGGACAGAACTCCGTCAGGAAACACTTCCCGAATGACGCCGCCTGCGGACCAGAACCAATATTATACCTCTGAGCCATATCCATTGTTACACCTCTGAACCAGAACCAACAGAGTTTTGTGCCATCTCACCCTCAGGAGGGACTTCTGGGTGTTGGTGTCATATTCATGTGCTGCTCCCTCAACACACTGCCGGACTGCCTCTCCCAGCATGTTTTGCTCCTTGATCTCCCTGAGGTATTCATCAGCCTTCTGACTCGACTTCTACAGGAACAGGAGGACAGAACCAGTGGATCAGAGACGAACTGTTACACATGTAGAATCCGCGGTGAGACCTTCGGACCTTGCCTCGTACTCCCTGTGGGCCTCCAGCAGCAGAGCTCCAGGAGCCATGGAAGCGATCTTGAAGATGTCCTGACAGACCAGGGGAACCTCCTGAAGTAGCTCCTGATTGGCCGAGCTGATGATTCGTACTCCGTCCAGCTCTCCGACGAGAATACATTGATCCTCTATTGGGAACCTGAGGTCAGGGGTCAAGGGTCCGACAGGTTCAAACATCACCTGACTGTAGAAGGTCTCCAAAGCAGAAGACTTAAGGTCAGCTTAATAATGATGCGTTTCAGAGGTACAATAACAAGCTTTAGGAGGCTAAGGCACCTGAGGGGAACTCTAGGATGTTAGCCCTGGAGAACCTTTACAACCTTAATCAGCCCGACAATCTGTAAAAGACCGAGTAGAATCTTAAAAAAATCTCGGTAGATCCTTAACGAAGTCCTGGAGTGTCAACCGGAGGCAGTTGGTGGTTACAGTGTGAACTGGTCTAAAGGATACTGGATTGTGTCGTTAAGGACTCCAGCCACCAGGACCAGTCTGTCCCACATCAACACCACAGACGGCTGCTGACTTTTGGGTCTGCGACACCTGGACACAGTGACAGACAGATGAATAGCAGGTTGAACTGTGCAGGGAGGTAGAGACAGGTGAATGGGATGAACGGACTGCACAGGTTGGGTTAGAGGTGGTATAGATGGGTCGACAGGTGTACGTACCACACCATCTGTTTGGGAGGGGTTGACATTTTGGTATTGACTTCACTCAATTTGTCCTGCAGAAAAATAAACCTGTCACTCATCCACAAATGCCCCGCCCCCACAGGAAACACTTTAAATGGAAGGACGAGCTGCTCACCTGGAGGTGGGAGGAGCCTGTCCAAAGGTGTCCCGTGTCTGCAAAGAGAGCCAAGTACTTATAGCTGAAAGACACAGACATGTGAACGATACTGCCACTCTGAGGACTGAAACCTGGAGGACACTAAGACAGACAGGTAAAGAGACAGACAGTGAGGTTACCTGTCTGTTGGAAATTGAGAACTGAAACCTGCAAAACACTGAGACAAAAAGGGTAAATAACCTGTGTATAAGAACTAAAGGCCCAAATCGTGAAAGACACGAGACAGATAGGTGTAGTTAACTGTCTGTTAGAACCTAAGAACTGAAACCTGGAGTACACTAAGACAGACAGAGATACAGACAGGTAAGGTTATTTGTCCATTAAAACTAAAGGACTGAACACTCGAAAGAAAAAAGGACAGTCAGACAGGCAGGTAGAGAAACAGGTGAGGTTACATATGTAACGGACTCACCACAGCAGTGCAGGATGTGTTGTCCAGGATGAAAAGTTCATATCCATTGGACAGGAGGACTTTGGTCTGTCGGTCCTGAGTGAGGACAACCCAGCAGGACGGCTTCCCCTGGAGACCTGAGGACAAATGACAGACAATGGAGGAGTCCGACAGAAAGGTAAAACAGACAGAAAGGCAAGACACACACAGGTCAAGCTGACAGAATGGACTCCAGTCACTGGACCCATCTGTCAGACAGACGGGTCAGACAAACAGTTGTTACCTGGGACTTCAGGTAATCTCCGGAGCTTCAGATCATCAATGTTGGTTGCTAAAGTGAAGCGGGAGGAGCCGGTTACTATGGCAACGCCTGTCCCATAAGGAGAGTGGAAGACTTTAGCCTCTAGAACCTGAGTCTGGACCACCTCCTGTTAAACAAGATTAGTTAAGACTCTTGACCACCTCCTGTTATAAAAGACTAGTTAACAGACTAACTCGAGGTAAGGTCTAAATGGATGGGCAAAATCGGGTAAAAAGATCCATAAACATTAAATGTGTGTGTGGATGGAATACACCATCAAACACTTGGTGAATCAACTTTCAACAATGTCAGCTGTAACATTAAAATAAATACAGCAACTGATTAGTGGCTCATAAATATGAATTATTCAAAGAAAAAAGCAAACAACATTGACTTTGTAACCATAAAACACTGTGGAGGTGTTGAGAAAGATTTAATTCTGTGTCATAATTCACCACCAGTCAATACTGACACTTCATCCGCCAGTAAAAAGTCAGCAAACCGAGAGGTGGCGCCAAAGATAGAACAGGAAAAAGAGCAAAGTTACATAATAATGACTTAAATTGGAACCTTGTGATATTTGAAAATCAAAACCGACAGCATGCCTAAAAGAAGATCTATAGCTAACTTATAATCTGATACAGTAGCTAGCTTTACTACCAGCATTAAGAAGAGCAACCTCTGTTTGCTAAAAAATATATACCTAATGAGATATTAGAAAAATATAGACCTGTACTAGAATCGGAGGATTTTGTGAGAGAAACTATCGTTAAAAATTGGAATGTACTCAAAAGAATATTGGGCCTCATTCACCAACCGTTCTAATGAAGAAATTAGTTCTTAAACCCAACTTAAGCAGTTTTTACGATCATTCTAGCATTCACCAATCTTTTCTTATTTTGGATTTGTTCTGAGGTCAAAACAGAATCTACAAACAGTCAGGCGCACTCTTACCAACATCTGAGTGATGTCATGTTTGTGAAAAAGAATTGATTGTGTTTCTTCAATTATATTCATGTAAAATACAGAATTTAAACTACAATATTTTAAATTTTTAATAATTTATAATCGAAATAATTTTCATTATTTTACCAATCATTAAGGTGTTTCAAAATAAATAAACGTTATACAACGACTTACTGGTCAAGTTCCACAACAAACAATTGATCGTTTGTGAATAGTGGATTTCAAATACTTTTATAGCTTAAAATTAACAAAAAACACATTACTTCAAAAATAAAAGTCTTCAGGGTGCATCTTTTATTCTGTCATATTTTCTTTAAGAGTGTCGGATGTCGTGACCAATGTTGATGCAGGAAGAGTCTGAGATCAGACATGCAGCGGCACATTCGGACCACAGGCGCTAGCTTCAAGCTAACGTTCAAAGGGGGTTCACCAGGTCAAGAACAAAGATTGGCCCCAACCCTTCAGAAGGCTTCATGAAAAAAATCAAGAAATCTCTTAGGAAGATATTGTTAAATGAGGCTCAATGAATCCGAAAGGAATTACAAAAAGAAGTGAAAGCTAATGCTGGAAGTTATATGCATGCATGGGATTGGTCAAATCAGATTGGGCTATGGGATGGCAAAGTTGGCCAAAGTTTTAGCAACAGTATCCACAGTAATGCTGGTAGTAGTGGTACTATTTTGTCATCATATCTAATCTGAGGACTAGCCTGAGGCAGTGATTTTTTTAACAGATGAGATGATTTGATCATTTGGCAATTATATCTCCCCCCTTTGGGACGTACTATGGAAGTTTTATATCACATCCTGTAGAACGTCACGGTGTTCTATCTGTGTTACGTGTCAGACTCAAGAACTCCTCGTGGAACTACTGGTGAGGCCGAATTGAAGGACATTCTTATCTGAGCTGTTGGATAGGAACGATAATGAGCTGGCTGGTTGATAGACTACTTAACATCTAGTTAAGAGACTCACCTGGCCCATACTGAAGTGTCTCTTAAAGGATCCGAACAGGTCGTAGATCAGAACTGATCCGTCCAGCTGGATACACAGCAGCTCGTCAGAGACTGTCCAACCCAGATGGACCACAAGACCACTCTTCCACTATCGAAGAGACAGACAAGTACAAACAGAGAGAGAGACAAGTGGCGTGTGACCCGATTGGTGGGTGACCTGATTGGTCAGTTAAGAAAAAATATTTACCGGGAAGCTGGTGATGGTCACGCCAGACGCAGAATAAATCTCCAGCTGAGGACGAGAACTGGGAGATTGCCTGTGAGGTTCTCTGAGGAGAGCTGATGGACAGACAGATGACATCATTACAATCAAATGATTTGGTTAACTTTACATCACAACTGGTCACTCAAACCATCACCAAGGAGAACCTATAAAGGACACATCTTTGTTGCCTGGAAATAGAGAGGAGTAACCTGTTGAAGGTGATAAAGGTGGTGAAGATTGTGGAGTTCCACCTACCTATAGGTCCTCCATATGGGGCAGCAGCCACCAGACATTCTCGGAGTCCATCCTTCAGGTTCCATCTCATGTCATAGAGCTCCGTCTTCCTGCAACACAATCGGGTCAGATCGTCCCCGCATCTTCTCTGTCTAGTTCTAGTTTTGGTTCTTTCCCTGTCCTAGTACTGTACTGGTCATGGTCTCTCTTTGTCTTTGTTCTATCTGTTCTCTGTTACTGTTCTAGAAAGAGGAGAATTATTTGCAGTCTGCTATGACTGAGAATAGATGATCCAGTATGGCGGTACTCAGTGTTGAATGTAAACCCACCGAAGCTGAGGATTTAATCCGTTTGTGAGGTGTTTTGCTGAACAACTTAGTCATCTCTGCCTTCACCTCTTATAGGATCAAACTTTATTTCATTTTAAACCAAAGTCCTAGATATGTACATCTGACTAAAATTGTTCCAGGATGTTAGTGATTGCAATGATAGGCAATCTTTGCATTAAAATCCTCATTTTCATAAAAAACTAAATTGATGAAGAAATTGTAATTTTTCTTACAAATGAGTCGCATTTATCATATTTGTTGCCGTAACCTTTGCATAGAATGGTTCCCCCCAGCTGGGTTTACTGAAATACTATTTTCAGTTAAGCCTTAAGAGTGTTTTCATACAAATAATTCAATCGATTTCCCCCTTGTTCTACTCATCATTTAGTGAGCAGTAACAGCCTCATTCTAGACTGACTAATAGCATGTGTTGAATAAAAAAAAAAAGATAAATTGCAGAAAATATCTGATGAAACAATTGGCATAAGATATTTCGATTAAATGCTTTATTTATGCCACAATACAACTCAGTTTCTCAGACAAAATAATTAATTTGGGAGCTTTTCCAAAACAACAAACATTGCTATTATATATGATTGTTTACGAATAAATCTCTTGCGTGCTAGATATTGCATATATGTATATATTCATTTTCAAAAGCCACCCCATAAAATCATTACGCCACCCCATGAAAATGTGTCTAGATCCGCCACTGAAGCAGCTCCGTCACATGTGCAGTAACGTTACATTATAATTAGGGTTATCACCGATAAGAAAATCTGTAACCATTGAGTCAAACAACAGATAGAGACTTTTATTGTTTAGATATTTGAAATTGTAAAACTGAACGCATAACGATTAATAAAACCAAAGAGAAGTCTATGACATGATAATGATATAAAACACTACTCCGCCAAGTTTCTGCTTTAGGAAAGATTGTTATTATCATAAAATAAAGATTTGAAATAATTTATAACGAGCCCGTAGAAATTTAGAATGAATGTTTGAAACCTTACTCAGTGACGAACCTGCATATGAAGATGAAGCTGCAGAAACAACATCTACTTCAATCTGTCCTGTATCTTCTTCATATTACTTCATCAGTCAGTTATTACCTGTTATTATCCCCTGTCTATCTGCCTGCCTGTCTGTCTATCTGCCTGTCTATCTATCTATCTATCTGCCTGTCAGCATAAAGATAAACAAAACACAAAAAAATAATCACTGATCTGATGTCTAACTTTTTGACACAACGATAGAATATAACAGACAGACACGATAAGTATGCTACGCTAACTCTAACTGTATCACGTGATCAGCTAATGCTAACGATAGCTGCTCTCTGACCAACAGACCGGAGACAAACTGACCGGTAAAAAGCTTCTCCCAGCGGGTTCCAGCTGGCCGTGATGAACGCCATGTTGTTTACCGGAGAGAGAAAATGTCCACTTGCGGGTTACCGTCGAGACTTTCTTCTTCTTCCTCGGTTTCGTCTTCTTCTTCTGGTTCCTATTATTTCCGGCAGATTGGATGCCTTGCGTCCAGGCACGTTGCTGCCACCGCAGGTCGGGGTCTGGTTGCAGTCGGTGGGTTAATCCTGTGGCGGATTCATTTGACAGCGAGGACCGCCTCCGCAGTTTAAGTCTCACATTTCGACAAACTTGATTGATCCCAAATTGGGAATTCAGTCCTTACAGCAGCAGGTTGAGCTACACACGACGTTCGAATATAAATATAGAACACAGAGTAATGGACCGCGTGCAAATTGCATGTTGATTAGGTTGAAAGCGAAAAATTGGTGCAAGATTTTGCTTTGCTAAGTGGATTATTGGTTGGAGAGGAGTGAGTCCTTGTACTGTATTACTTTACTGTATTATTATTATGGCTTTGGGCCGGAAATATTTCCTCTCTGGTTCTCTGAAGGATTCAGAAGGTTCCTTGTGTGAGTGACCTCATTCCTTCTAGGGTCATGTGGTGAATCAGTGCTCTTTGTTCTTCTTAAAGACTGGCACTCAGCAAAAATCCTCTTATGACTATAATTATATTCAGGCGGCCTGGATGTATTTTGATTTTATAGCTGCAGAATAGTCAAAAAATGTACAATGAGAGAGTGCTTCTGCCCCCTTTTCCAAATTAACTTCATCTTTCAATATCTGGTGGTTATTCAATATTACTGTGTGTCTTTGACTGTGTAACAGTTTAAAGGGTAAAAAGATTTGGATTTTTCAAGTTTATAACAGGATAAGAAATCTGAAAAGACATGAACAAATAATTTCACATGAACGATTTGAACTATGAACTATTTTACATACATACAAAAAAAAGTGCCAGTCCTGGCCTTTTAGTTCTCAATTTCTTCTGCCTGCTTGTACAATAAAAGTCCAGGCGTTTTTATCTGGTGTGGTGGTCCCTGAAGCAGTTCCCCTACAGCTGCAGACAGAGTCCCACATTGCACACCTCACACTGATATGGGGGGCTCCTCTTGCACGGAAAGCATTACCGTCGCCCCGTGCTGTCCCTCTCTGCCTTCTCCACTCCTTGGCTTGTGGAACCAGGGAAGTGATTTTCAGAGGGGTCTTATGTGGCCTGCCGTCCAGTGGGACTCCAAGGAGAAACGCAGCAAGCTCCACCTGGAATTGCTGACGTGTTTTGGGCCTTTGCTGCTGGCTGGCTCATAACTCCTCGTGAAAGATGTAGCTGTTAGTGACAGCAATGTATAGAAAATGCTGGAAAACCGTCTGTCTGTCTGCTTGTTTCCTGTGGCTGGGTTGTCGCTTTTGTCACTCCCCACCTTCCCATTGCTTCAACAAGTTGGGTTCACAGTTTGAGGCAGCCTTCCACTAGACTCCTCACGTGGCGTGACAAGCTCTTTCGAGAGCTCTTTGACTACGAGGCATCAGGTATGTGTGATGCCTCTGAGCGGTGAAAAAGGTGTAGGCAGTCAGAGTGCCGATGTCAAGGATGTTGTACCGCAGCACCATACACCATACTCGCCCCAGTAAGAGCCTTATGACTCATCCTGTTTGGTGGGATTTTGACTTCATGTTCCTCCTCAGAAGACTCATCAGATGAATGTTTGGTGTTCGATTGATCCTGTTCAGTCAGGAGAGTTGGATTTTCAGTTGCAGTAGTCTGTGTCCTTCCCCTGAGTCCAACCCCATAACTGCCTATCCATCATCTATCATCGGCAGGACCGTTTCTCTTGTAAACCATAGCAGCTAGATGAGGGAACATAAACGGAAGAGAATGTTTTGAATGGCACGCAAACAAGTCAATCAGTATGTGGCTATATAAACAATTGCATGCATGCACGCACACACACGCATACACACACTCACAATAACACAATATATACAGTTAGCCTATGTTAGCTAGAATAGATAGCTAACACTAGCTAGCTAACTGCCATCAATTATAATAATTCGTCATTCGCATTCGTCATGAATGTGCAAGTATGTTGTTGAATATCAATCGAACATACATCACAACAGATATTTTCTGAGGAGGCACACACACACACGCATGCATGCACACGCACACACATACACAATGCTTAGACTGAGCCATACGTTATTGATCCCAAAATGGGAGTTCACTTGTTGCAGCAGCAGTTTGAAATACAAGCATACACATGCGCAACACTAAGATAAGAATATAAAACAAGAATATAAATATGACTATATAGTACAGCGTGCTCTATGCAGAGGCTGAGTGAAGGTGTATGCTGTTAGCAAGTAGCAGTAGAGGTAGATGGTGCATTAGTGTAAAAACCGGTACAGAAACGGATTGTGGTCAGTTTAAGGTGAATGTAGGCGGTTCATCTGCTGGAGTGGAGTGAATTATTTTTGAACGTTATCACTCTGGGCAGGAAGGATTTCCTGAAACGGTCCCTGTGATCTGTGATGGGTCTGTTTGAGACGGAGCTCCGCGGTCTTTCCAGCAGGTGGTGAGAGGATGCTCAGGATTGTCTCCCCTTTTATACACTTTCTGATTCTACCATCGCTTTAATCACTGTTGAACCAGAAGTAAAGTTTTTAGGAATAACAATATCTTAAAACTTCATCAGAAGAGAAGACAAATTCATATATCTAACCGTATAACTGATATGAGGAAATGCCTCAGTCATGGGCTTAGCAGAGATCTTACTGTTTTTGGCGGAGTCATTTTATCAATAGCAGAAGGTATATCCAAATTAAAATACCCATACCACTCCCTGCATGTTTCCTCCAACAAAATCACGAAAGTCAACTCAGTTATTTTCCAGTTCTTAACAAAACCCATTACATTTAAAGGTCACAGCTTGTTAAATAGTATGATAAGGATGGCATTAAAGCTCTTGACTTTGAATCAATGGTCTGTAACTGTAAGAAAATTGGATTAAAGGTTATATGTGCCGGCCAAATTCCCTGTGGTTCCATATTCCAAGATCTTTTTTCTTTTTTTTTAAAACAAAATAGAAGGTCTAGACTTTCTTCAAAAATCTGACTTGAAGTGAACAAAATTCCCTTAAAACTATCAAACTTCCACAGACAGATTGTCCAGTTTGGAGAATGATAATTACTCATAATTTTACTCCTCATGGTCCAACCATGTTGTGGAACAATAGGCTGATTGTAGTCAAGACCAAATCTATCTTTAAGAATGATTGGTTTGAGAGAGGCATTATGCTGGTAACTGATTTATTTGGCTTGTAGTGGTAGCATCTTGTATTATACAATATATAAATATATATATATATATAAATATAATGATAAGTAATACGTAATTTCATAATATTTATAAAAGCAATTCTTCTACCGTTCATTCAGCTGATGAAAAGGGCCTTAATGTTTTCAAATGTTCAGGCAGTATTTCTCAAAATTAGCTATAGAAAAATGTAACTTGTACGACAATGAATGTAATTTATAAAAGTGATTGGTACTAAAGCATGTTCTAATTTTATTAAGAGGCCTGTTTCCCCAAAAATGAAAGAAATCCATTTGTAGATAATTCACAATAATCCCTCCTTCCGAATCACATCATCGAGACTGCCTTTGCTGATTCTCTGATACTTATGATTTCCTATTTTCTGTTTCTAGACAGATGACTGCATCCATCATTCCTCCTCCTCCTACTGAAGCCACACTGATGAGGTGATAGAATTCCTCTACATTCCAAACAACATGTGAATCTTTGTGAGATCATTCTTTCCATAATTTAACCAGTGTGTGATGTCAGAGTTACTGGTCCATAGTTCATTGGGTTCGATGGGACTTTTCCGGGCTTCCTGAGAGGTTCCCTCTGGTTGGTCCTTTTCTCTCTCGCTGTATCGTATAATCAAATCCTACTAACTCTGTAAGTGCAGAAAGAAAGAAATTCTTCAGCTTGACATAACCCTAACCCTATTCCATGTTTTATGTCCAGAGATGAGAGTCGAGATGTTTGTCCGAACTTTGCTGTAGATGTTTCCATTTCGTCCAAGGCTAGTGGAACATCTATTGTAATTTTTGTTTTCTCCTTTCTCTCTGGATTCCAGGATGACGTGACCACGTATCTTCCTCAATCTCCTCAGTCACATAAGTGGAACTATGATTTTAATTGATGTTTTGCTATTTCTGCTTTTTCTGCACCCAATGGTGTCGTCTACAGAACTGGGTGCCGTAGACCTCTCATCTCAGTTTTTACTCCTATGGCCCCAGTGGTGAGATCCACAAGCTTCTGCTTCTTCTTGTCAATCAATCAATCAATCAATCAATCAATCAATCAATCAATTTCAATTTTATTCATTCATTGTCACCCACTTATTCTGTTCAGGGTCAAGGGGGGCTGGAGCCTATCCTAGCTGTCATCGGGCAAGAGGCGGGGCAAACCCAGGATGAGTCGTCAGGTGATCGCAGGGACGACACACAACCACAACACCACAACTGATGTTCTATTGTCTCCTGTAGATCATACTGATGTCCTACTGTCTCCTGTAGATCATACTGATGTCCTACTGTCTCCTGTAGACTATAGTGATGCTCTACTGTCTCCTGTAGATCACAGGGATGTTCTACGGTCTCCTGTAGGTCCAATGATGCTCTCCTTCCTTTTCTAGAGCACTCAGATATTATTCTTCCACTTTTGGATCCTGTAATGAGTAAGTTTGGTTTTCACTTATATTATTCTCTTCTTGGTTGCTTCGTTAGTGAGTTTTTCATCTTGATATTTTCCATCTTCTCCGCCTGCTGGTTTCCCCAAGAATCTGACTGAATCTTAATGCTGAGAAGACATTGAAACATTTAAATGATGCTGTCGTGTCTTGTTTCTAGTTCCGATTATTTTTAACATGCTGCTTGGGTCTGAACCTAGTAGAACTTTTCCTGGTCTGATGCCTTCAGTCCAGGAGAAAGCTAACAGGTGATTTTACGGTTGTGTGTTTGATCATGAATTTTGATTAGTTCTTGACGCGTCCATGTCATCTTTTATCTGACTAGATACCTGTTAATATCGCTCTGTTTATTTGAGTGCAGAACGTTCTGGTCAACCACAATTTCCTCAAACCACAATGCATTAAGGTGCACTAAGGTGCGGAAGGGCCCGATTGGGAGAAGCCTGATACCTGCGATCATCACTGCCTTGAAATGCTGACCTTTCTGTACAGACATGAGTCCAGCAGTCCATCCTCTGATGTCACCACTGTTCCGTTGTACTGCTTTCATTGTGTGCTGGTCTGGATCACGTGACCTGACATGGACGCTGCTGTGGAGAATGATTAAAAGTCTTTTAATATTAATGTCTTGGGAGCCACCGATCTCGAGCTTCACAGTTTCCTCAGGAGGTAAAACTGACCAGATGTTTCCTCCAGGTTCTCTGTGGGAGAACATTCCAAACATTCCTACGGATACACTCCCACACAAATACACACGCACACACACACACAGGTACTATCCAGACTAATAGCTGTATTGTTTATGAATCCAATCATGTGACTTCATGTTTCTCCACCCGATCGCCACCTCAGGCTTGCTCGCTGTTTTCTGCTCTACATGCGTTTAAATATATATATGTGTGTATATGTGTGTATATATATATATATATATATATATATATACATATACATACACCAAGCGAAACTGTATAAACACAAGAAAAACTCAAGAAAAGACAACGGAAAAACATATGTATATAATAGTATATATATACTATTATATACATATGTTTTTCCGACTCCACCTCTGTTTTGGCTTGGTTTGTATACAGTTTGGCTTGGTTTGTTCTGTTTCTGCTTTGTGATGATATTTGCTGTTGAATGAGCAATACAGAATTATTCCAAAAAAGTGGGAGGGAAGGAGGGTTGTTTCCTTCCAGATGACTTCACCTGAAAAACACGAGAACCTCCCTCTCTCCCTCCTCCCTCTCTGACAGATAGCTGTCATGGTAACAGGCCCCTCCCCTCTGGTTGTGCGCCAGACAGAGTTTTAACCCTTCAGCTTCTGGTTTTTGAATAAGTCCTGAAATTCAATAATCATTTAGTTCAGTTTATTGATCTGATTGTTTTTATTCCAGTATTTCTGTCTGTTAAATCTGACTTTTATTTTATTTTCCAGTGATTTTCTCTAATCTCACAGATTTTACCAGACAGGAAATGAAAGTAATGTTTAAAATCCATTTAACTTTGAACTTTGTGTTATTTTATGGCAGTAAAGGTGCAGTCCATCTGTTTTTGGCGATGTTGAACGTTGACTGGAGGCAGTGAAGGAGTTAAAGGTGTGGACGCTTTCACAGTCGGAAAGTTTTCCAACCACTCCAAGTACACACACACACACACACACACACAGAGGGAGTGGGTGGGTGGAGCAAAAAGAGTTTTTTCCTCAGCAGAAAAACTCTCTGAGTGTTTGGTTCTAGTCGATGTTTGAGGACAGGGTGATCATGGTGACTACAGAGACCCACCAGAGCCAGGACCTACTAGTCCCCACCCAGAACCAGGACCAGCTGGACTTGCAGGATCAGCTGGACCTTCAGGACCAGCCGAATGAGAACCAGGCGTCTCCATCGTCTACCCTGGCGGGATTCAACCCTGAAACCATGAGTCAGGGTCCTGTCAACGCCATCACGGTCCTCACTCTGCTGGACAAGCTGGTTAACATGCTGGACACGGTGCAGGAGAACCAGAACAAGATGGAGGTGAGCCATGGGTGGGGCCCCCACCCTGACATCAGGTCTGTAAATTCAGGACAGAAACCAGTGCAGACAAGTTCAAGTTAAGATGTAAAGAGAACCAGAGAACTTGGCCGAAGTCAAGGTGGTGAAACAGACTAGTTTTGAAGGAGGTCTGATGCAGAACTTATGGACCTGTCAGGCGTGACAAAGGTCTAATGAATCCATTCAGGACTGACTGAGATTTGATGGACCCGCCCAGATCCTCTAAACGTTGCTATGTCCGACATCCCAAGATCTACTTTTTTGCTCTGTCCAACTGACACATCACATGACCCCCAGGTCACCTGCAGATCTCACATTCCTGAGATGTTTCAGATCCTCCTGCTAAAAGTAACAGAGGTGGAGTCATATTCTGGTTCTGGATCACCTGAGGCCCAGAATGGATTGCCAGCAGTTGCTAGAAAAATCTGTCCGAGTTCTACGACTAGTACTCCTAGAACCTTAAAGGTTTTCTTAAGATAATGGTCATCAGATGACATCACATCCTCTGTGAAATCAAACGATGACATCATATCCACACTCATCACTGACTGGTCATTGTTTTCCAGGTACATCAGGTGGAGATGGAAGGCGTGGTCAGAGGGATCCAGGCTGACATGACCAAACTATCCAAGAGCCACAGTCACACCTCCAACACCGTCAGTAAGCTGCTGGACAAAAGCCGCAAGCTGTCTGTCACCATGAAGGAGGTACAGGAGCAATGGTGTGGTGGAGCTGGGGTGGTGGACCTGCTGGGATGGACTTGGAGTAGTGGACTTGGTGTGGTGGAACTGGTGTCATGGACCTTGGTTGGTGGACTTGTTGTGGTGGACCTTGTCTAGTGCACCTAGTGTGGTTGAACTGGTGTGGGGGACCTACTGTGATGGACCTGGAAATGGGGGGCCTATTGTAGTGGACCTGGAGTAGTGGACCTAGCTTAGTGGACCTGGTGTGGCAGACCAATTGTAGTGGACCTAATAAAGTGGACCTGGTGTGCTGGACGTGCTGTGGGGTACCTGATGTGGTTGACCTGGTATGATGTAACTAGTGTGGTGGACCTAGTTATGCGGATCTGGTGTGGTGTAACTAGTGTAGTCAATCAATCAATCAATCTTTATTTATATAGCGCCAATTTGCAACAACTGTTGCCTCAAGGTGCTTTCCAGTAGTGGACATGGTATGGTGGAACTGGTGTGCTAGAACTAGTGTGGTTGACCTGGTGTTTTGACCTTGTGTGTTGGACCTGGTGTGGTGTAACTAAGGTGGTGGAAATGGTTCGTTGGACGTAGTTAAGTGGATCTGGTGTGGTGTAACTAGTGTGGTGGACCTGGTCTGGGGTAACTGGTGTGGTGGACCTGGTGTTTTGACCTTGTGTTTTGGACCTGGTGTGGTGTAGCTAATGTGGTGGACGTGGGGTGATGGACATGGTGTGGTGGACCTAGTGGCAGGTACATTTAAAATCTTGTAATGCTGCAGGTCCGTGAGAAGATGGAGCGTCAGGCAGTCCAGGTGAGGAAGCTGGAGGCGAACCACGCTCATCTGATCAACCGGAACAATTTCAAGGTTCTCATCTTCCAGGTGAGCAGAACACAAAGACACAGGGCTAACGTTCCAGTGGTGAAGGCGTTGGGATAGACTTAAACTTCATGTAATGTCTGTAAGGGCCACCCTCTTCTCCTGCAGAGAACTTTAATCTCCTAATCTCCAACATCATCTCCACTCATGAATGAATGAAAAATGATTTGACAAGTCATCTTAGTCGTCTAAATGTTAAGCAGCTGACTGGGATCACCCGTAGAACCTACACTCAGGCTGGTGCTGGTACCACACCCTGATATAATGTCTGTCCGCTTCAGAGACAACTCCAAATTTTATGTTTGGAAAATCGAACTTCCTAAATCACCACTATTCAAAATTAGACAATTCCAAAAATGTAAAGCACAACGATTCATTAATGATTTGAAGGACAGATTCCATTAGACAGGGACTGTTAAGATGGAAAGGTCAAGATTACCCATGGATCAGCGCCGATCTTATGAGTCCATTCAGAAACAGAGTTAATGCTGATTGGGTAGTTTGAGTAACTGAGAAATTTAAGCAAAACAAAAAAACCCAGAATGCAAAATCTAACTATTATCAAGAATTTCTAACCTGTGATTCTCAGAACCCTTAACATTTAAACCGTAATTAACACATCAAATAAACACAATTAGACAAAGAACACAATCCTACATAATTCTTCAACTGCATCCAACCAGCATCTGCTTCGTCCGCTGAGTCGAACCGGACCACCGACTGGTTAGAAATATTATATCTTGCTTTTCATTTTTATATCAGGGAATTTTACCAACGGAAGTTCAGATTTGCGTCAATGATTCAAATGTGGAGAGCAAGGAACAACAGGGACAGATTCATCAGAGTGTCAACAGGCGGTCTCTATCTCTGAGCGGCCCTCTGGCCCGGCTCTACGTCTTTGTGCTGATTGATTGATTGTCAGTTCAGTTCAGGTTTATTTGACACATACACAACTATACACGTATGATGCACAGTGAATTGCTTATATTCCTGATCCAAACAAACACAAGGTAGAAACACAAAAAAGTTGTGTGTGTGTGTGTGTGTGTGTGTTTGTGTGTGAGGGGGTTCCCTTGTGATGCATTCTGATGGCGTGAGGAAAGGAACTCCTTCTCATCCCCTCAGAGTGCGGTAGAATCTCTCTGATAGCATCAGTCTGTTATGTGTTTGTCTGGGATCCCGGACGACTTTCTTGGCTCTTGTTCTGCAGCTATCGGTGTAAATAATGGTTCTCTCAGCTGTGCTGACCCCCCTGATTCAATGAACTGTCCTCTATAAACATCCTGTGTACTGTCACTCAGATGTTCTGGTGCCAGTGTGCCGTCAGAGGTGCTGTGTGAGGGTTTCAGAACTGATGAGTGGGCTTGTGTGAAGGAAAACGGGATGAGGGGCAGAGCAGCTTTCAGACATGCTGCAAACAGTTAGCCGTTAGCATGTAGCTCCGGCTGTTAAGGTGGGCTCTGTGGTGACGTCACGTGACAATATTCCAGGCTTGCTGTCGTCAGAGCCCCAAACACTCCGTTTACAAGAACCAGATCCAACAGCAGAAGAACGTGAGTAATGTGCTGATCTGTTAATGTCCTAAGCTAACTGAGTAGCCTGGAGCACATGGCAGCCTGAGACGTACCTGCTGAGATCTGACCCAAAGGTGAGTGGGTTCTGCCCCAGGCACAGAAAGAACCATAAAAGAGTTATGAAGTGTTTGTCATGACTCAAAGAGCCAGAGAGAAGAAAGTTTTCTACTTTGAGAGGATAAGACCAGCATTTTAAGTCAGGCAGGCGGTGAACAGCCGCTCTGAGGACCCCACATCCTCCTTCCTCTGTGGACAAGAGACGACAAATAATGATTGAATGTGTTGGGACGTGAAAGAATTATGGCTGTGCTTCAAAGTTGTTACTTAGAACCAAGCTCATGTATGAAATGTTTGTGTGTCCCAACTATTTAAGGAGGCAGTATACTTTTCGCAAGTGTGTAGCCAGCACCCACCCCAACCTCCTCTTCCCCCTCCACTTGCTGTCTCTGAAGCAGCAGCTGACCGGAGGAGAGCTGATTGACAGCGGGGATTCAAAACGCAAACAAAGTTTTGGTGCTTCTGATTCTGACATTTGGCCACTGACAGATGGGGCACCGGGGGAAACCCCCAGTCCAGAGAGGTTTCTTTACGGCCCAGAACAGGATGTCCCCTGAGGGCCTTGTTATCTGGCCACGTCCCCTACAGCAGTGGTTCTCAACTGGTCTGGCTTCGGAACCACCATCACCCCTTAATTACAAGCCGTGACCCAAATCAAGGAAGATTTTCAACTTCTCAAATGTATTTAATGAAAAGATGGTGCAGATTGAACCTGAGATAGCCCAGAATATCACAGGATGCCAACACAAAACAACAAGTTTAATGATAAACCAAAACGAACAGGAGGTGAGGACACACTGAGGTTTTTGTCCTTTTTTGTCCTCAATGTATGGAAATCCATGTCTCATGTAGTCGGGTAATACTTGCCTTTCGTCACGCTCAATTAGCACAATGAAAATAAGCGTTGAGGGTATGCTGTGAAATGGCGTGTGTCAATTAGCATTACAGGGCATTATCGCCACCTACTGTTAAGGTGGTTCAACAGACAGTACTCAGCTGCATAGAAAATGTATGTATGTATGTGTGTGTGTGTCTGTGTGTGTGTGTATGTGTGTGCGTGTGTCTGTGTGTGTGTGCGTGTGTGTGTGTGTGTGTGTGTGTCTGTGTATGTATGTATGTGTGATTGTGGGATCCCCCAGAGCCTTGTAGTGAAAGTCCATTAACAACTCAATGAAAGGTTACTCAGATATTCTCTGATATTATCGTTGTTCTTGTGTCCATCAGGAGGAGAATGAAATCCCCTCTAGCGTATTCCTCAAGGACCCTCCTCCATTCCCTCGGGACCAGATCTTGGAGGAACAGGATGAATCCTCATTGGGCGTTGTCGACGGCAACCGTTCCCAGGAGGGCGGGCTCCAGACCATTGACCTATCATCTGACGAAGATGTGGGACTGGAAGCGGAGCTGGAGGAGGAGGAGGCGTGGCCCCATGATCTGGAGAACATGGAGAAATCCAGAGCCGAGAAACTGAAACGGTCCAGTCTGAAAAAGGTAACACAGGTGGCAGGCAGGTGTTCAGACAGACAGATAGATGACAAACAGACATGTGATCATACAGACAGACAGAAAGGTGTACAGACAGACAGATATGTACCAACTTACAGGAGACAGACATACGGATAGCTGACAAACTGTTGATCAGACAGGTGTACAGACTGACAGGTGCACTGACAGTCAGGCAGGTGTGCAGAAAGACAGACAGGTGACAGATGGCCAGACAGACAGACAGACAGGAGCTGCAGCACCGCTGGTCAGACAGGCAGACATATGTCTGACCTCTGGTCAGAAAGGCAGACATAAAAGTAAGAGACTGACAGGTTTTCAGATAGATAGACAGACATATGATAGACTGACAGACAGGTGACAGACGATTGGTTTTTAGACAGACATGTGGCTGATAGATAGGTGGTCAGACATACATGCAGTTGTCAGACAGACAGTTGTTCAGACAGATACACAGACAGACATGTGACCAAACACGCAGACAGACACACGTGAAAGACAGGCAGAAACACAGACAGACTAAGACAGGTGACAGACAGATATACAGACAGGTAGCCAGACAGATATGTGGTCAGGCAATCAGAAAGACAGGTAGTCGGACAGAGAAACAAACATGTGACTAAAGACAGACATGTGACACACAGATAGACATGTGACAGAGACATGTGATAGATTGCAGACAGATGACAGACAGACAGACAGACGGACAGACATTTGGTCAGACAAGCAGACAGACAGAAAGACAGAGACGTGTGACAGACAGGCAGACAGGTGAAAGACAGACAGGCAGACAGGTGAAAGACAGACATAGAGACATGTTTTTAGAAATGGAAACAAGTGTTCAGACAGGAGAGAGAAACGGACAGGTGGTAAGACAGAAATATGTTCAGGCAGCTAGACAGACAGGAGAAAGATTTGTGTTCAGACAGACACAAACATGTTATAGACATATAGACAGGTCACAGACAGACAGATGGTCAGACAGACAGACAGAAAGACTGGTAGGTGTTAAGACAGATGGATGACAGACAGAGAGACATACAGGTGGTCAGACAGAAATGTGGTTATGCAGACAGATGCTTGACAGACCGAAAGATATACATGTGAGAGATAGACAGATAGGCATGTGACATACAGAGATAGGTATTGAATGGCTGACAGGTGACAGACAGACAGACTAACAGACAGAAAAACAAAGAGACATGTAACAGATAGGTGGTTAGACAGACAGACATACAGACATACATACGGTTGGTCAAACGGACAACATAATAATAATAATAATAATAATACATTTAATTTATACATACAAGTTTTCAGACAGACAAACGGCACATGTGCGTGTGGAAAGACGATAGTGTGGATGGACAGACAGACAGACAGGGGTGCAGTTAGACAGACCGAAAGAGGGTAGGCAGACAGGCAGATTAAAAGACAGACAATTGTAATTACCTGTCTCTCTGCAGGTGGACAGTCTGAAGAAGGCATTCTCCAGGCAAAATATTGAGAAGAAGATGACAAAGATTGGAACAAAGATTGTTTCCCAGGAACAACGAGAGAAGATCAAACAGAGAACGTCCAGCTTGAAGGTCTCACCTCTGAGCTTCAGCATCAGGAAGGTACCAGCTTCTAGAACCATCCTCTAGCTTAAGGTCTCACCTCTGAGCTTCAGCATCAGGAAGGTACCAGCTTTTAGAACCATCCTCTAGCTTAAGGTCTCACTTCTGAGCTTCAGCATCAGGAAGGTACCAGCTTCTAGAACCATCCTCTAGCTTAAGGTCTCACCTCTGAGCTTCAGCATCAGGAAGATACCAGCTTCTAGAACCATCCTCTAGCTTAAGGTCTCACCTCTGAGCTTCAGCATCAGGAAGATACCAACTTCTAGAACCATCCTCTAGCTTAAGGTCTCACCTCTGAGCTTCAGCATCAGGAAGATACCAGCTTCTAGAACCATCCTCTAGCTTAAGGTCTCACCTCTGAGCTTCGGCATCAGGAAGGTACCAGAACCATCCTCTTACTATCTGAGTCTCAGCACTCCCAGCTTCAAGTTCCTCTAAGGTTCGTATAGTTTCCCCAAATGACCTACTTAAATCCTGTTGAGGTTCTCCTGAGGTTCTCAGATGATTTGTTTGAGAGAAAGAGTCGTGGAACACCAAACAAATGTCTGCGTTTGTTTGAGAACGTCGAGTAAAGCTCTTCCAAGCTGTAAAATTCCTCTCTGGTTCTTGTGATTTCCTTCACATGACACAACAGTACCATCTAAGGTTTGTTTGCAGTTCACCCAGGTTTCTGCCAGGGTTTTCTTCTCATTGTTTTAAAATGACCACCAGCTTTGATTCTTCAAGGTCTTCTAGGTTCACCCCTCAATATGTTCCTCCAAAGCTCTCCAAAGTTCCACATAGCTTGATATAGATTTGAATTTGTTTGTTTTTTTGTTTAAAGGTTTCCTGACATTACCAGAAAAGGTCCGCTTAGATTGTCTTAATGCTCTCCAGAGGTTCCCTGAATGTTCCACTGAGGTTTTACTCTTGTTCTCAGCCTCGCAGCAGCTCCGACTCTCAACTCCCTGAAGCCCCCAGTCAGATCATTGAGGCCGACGTGGAGCTCTCCCCGCTTGGAAGCACTGAACCGGAGGCCGCTTTTAGTGAGGTCCATGCCCAGCTGGCACCAGATGAGGTGGAGAAGGAGGAGGTGGAGGAGGAGGGGAAGGAGGAGGGGAAGGAGGAGGGGATGGAGCAGGTGATGGAGGAGGAGGGAGACCGGGGAGGTGAGGAGATGGATCTGACGGTGGATTCGGAGGAAGTGAGCAAGGAGTATGCTCTATCCTCAACCCTACGTCATGAGGAGAAAGAGGAAGAGAAGGAGGAAAAGGAGGAGGGATCTTAAAGAGTTATAGTCAGTCGGAGCAGAACATTAAAGGAACAGTTCCACCTTTCTTTAAATACCAGTTGAACTGTTCCTTTAAGAGCTGTTATTGACAAAACACACTCACATTTACACACAAAGACACACACATACACATTCCATAATGGCTGAAGAACCTGAATGCTGATGACTTCAAACAAAAAACCTGAAACTTGATCGTGAAAAGCCTCTTTTTGAATTCCCTTATGATTCGAATTTCCAAAGTTACACAAAGGTTCCTCCAACATTCCAATTGATTTTCACTCTGAGGTTCCCTCAAATTTCCACAGAGATTTAGTTTTGTGTACTAACCCGCCTCTGTCACTGCTTACTAACCCAAGTATTGAACCGTAACGACCTGATCAAACACTTTGATCTGTGAGACGTCTGCTCATAAATAGAAGCAGATTAATAGTGATCATATAAACAGATTAGTATTGATCGTACAGATAGATAAATATTGATAATATAACAGATAAATATTGATTATATAAATACATAAATATTGATCTTAGTCTCGTCTTTGAACTGTTTTATCTTTTTGTTGTTTTCAGGTTAAACGTTACTGTTTTTCTTTCTGTAATTGAAGCGTGCTGCTGCCAAAGACCATTTCCTGTTTGATGTTTGTTAGCTGTCAGTCATCAGGGTCTATTTCAAGAATCGGGTTTAAGAAACTCTGACTTTATACCTGAGCTCTGGCTTCATCAATCCTAAAATGGCAAACTCTGAGTTTTCGGTTCCAGAACAGCTGATCTGAGTAGGTTGAATCGACTCTGAGTTAAACTGGTGCAGGAGGACGGTCAGAAGCCATCATCAATGGAGCTCAGACACTGTGATTCACCGAGGCAACCAGTGAGATGCTATGGTCACAATGGCAAGGTTGATGATGAAACCTGACTCTGGTCTGGAAAATATTAATATCATCTGTATTTTTCCAGCAGCTTTAATCTCAAATATTCAGCCATGCTGGAAAAGAAGCTTCTGTCTGGATGTGAGAGACGTCCACGCTGTGACACGTTTGAGATGGACAACTGTAGAATATCCTTCACATAAATCCTGGAGTGAAAGCAGGTTCAATCTGGGTCTCAGTCGTATCATGACGTCAATCTATAACCTGACAGATCATTGACACATCTTCTCTGACAGCTCTGCTTCAGGCTCAGGGGGAGAAGGAGTCAGGGTTAGGGTTAGCACAGAGTAAGATACATTGGTATCCGATTCAGAGATAACTTCCTCGTTTTCTGGAACGGAAAACCTCATCTCGTGTTTAACTAACCCAGAGTTTCCCTCATCTCAGGTTTATCAAAGTCAGAGTTTCCCTCATCTCAGGTTTATCAAACCCGGAGTTACCACTAAACCCTCTTTCTGAAATACCCCCAAGATGTGTTAGATCCAGCTGAAATGTTCATAAAAATCAACAATAAAATCTGTTATAACCACATTTCTCTCACTTTCAGTTCATGTTTTTCTCTCTTTTCATCAGAATTATCTGAATATATTTTAACCGGTTCAACAAACAAACGCCTCTACTAAAGGAAGTAGACATAGGGGGAAAAAAACAGAAATATACCTAGGGCCATAAACAGGAAGTAAATATAGAGATGTAAAAGGAAGTAGAAATAGGGACATACAGGTACACCGTTAGTCGCCATAGCCACATAAACATGTGACATGACAGGAAGTAGATGCAGGGACATGAACAGGATGGAAACGCAGGGATGTAAAAGGAAGTACACAAAGGAATATAAACACGCGAAGTAAACAAAGAGATGTAATAGGGAAATAGAAATTTCCACATGTATGGGAAGTATATGGAGACGGAAACAGGAAGTAGGGGATCTTTTATTTTATAGATTTTATTGATAAGAAATAAATCAATCGATATGGACTAATGTAAGTGAACAGATTCTGGTAAGTCATGGGACTTTGTTTGAGAGGCTATGTTGGCAGGCAGACTCTGGATGCTAAAATAATGAGTTTTGACTTGCTAAACGTTATTTCACAACACGTTTCACTGAAAGAATCCTTCTCCCCGTCCTTCTCTTCCACTCACCACTCCCTCCTCCTACTCCTCTTACTCCTCTTCCACCTCCTCCTTCCTCCCCCTCTTGCACCTCCTCTTCTTCCTTCCTCCTCCTTCCCCTTTTCTTCATTCTCTCAGCTCTTCTTGATCAGCTTGTTGACTGACATGAAAGCCTGCTGGAGGCCCAGTCCCTTCAGGGCGCTGCAGCCCTGGATCTCCCACAACCGGTCGCTGTAACTGGGCAGATCCAGATGGTTAGAGATCTGTAGAGGAGAAGATGAGGAAGAAGATGAGAGGAGGTAGAGCAGAAGACCGCTTCATGTTTGTTATTCTCCTCCCTCACTTAAGACTCTGACTCAAGCCTCCATCTGTGTAACTTTTGCCTGCTGTTTCTCTGGACCAAGAGATGCTCTCCTTTCTAAGAGCATTGAACCACCCTGGGTTCTCAGAATTTTGCTTTCATACCTCTCGTATTGTCATTGAGCTCGGAAGGTCCTTCTTGTTGGCCAGAACCATCAGAGGGATTCCTTTTAACCTCTCATCACCCAGGAGCTTCTTCAGGGCCTTCTGGGCCTCTAAAATGCGGCTTGAATCGCTGCTGTCTACCACGAAGACCATAGCCTTGCAGTCATCCATGTAGAACCTGAACATTTATCAAAGACAACTGAGAGTCTGATGTCGTGGCATAACCTGAGACGGTATTACATGGTCCATGTAAAATCTGAGATGGTATCACCCTTTGTGTTTACCTCCAGTTGGGTCTCATGTTCTTCTGTCCACCAACGTCCCACACTGTCAGATTTGTCTTCTTGTCCAGGTCCAGACATCCCACGTTGAACCCGATGGTTGGAGATGTTTCCATCACCTTAAAGGGTAAAAACAGAGATGAATCCAGGTTCACGCTGTCATGAAGTCTTCACTTGCTCAGAAGAGCCTCTCACCTGTCCGGTCAGCAGTCTTGCTAGCAGAGTGGACTTTCCAGACGAGTCCAATCCCAAAAGGATCACCTGAGGATACAAACACATCTGAGACCCAGACGATACCAGCTGAGACCAAGAAGAGGGATCACCTGTCTATCAGGTGGGGGAGTCACCTCTCTCTAGGTGAAGAATCATCTGTCTCTTAGTTGAGGGGTCACCTGTTTCTCAGGTGAGAGGTCGCCTGCCTCTCAGATGACTTAGAGATAGTTATTGTTTTACCTGAGGAGAAGAGGAGCTGGTTTGACCCATTGCTCTTTTTCTATGGTGTACCCGTGTTTCTTCTTCTCCTGGAGACGTGCTTCTTCTCCTATGGTAAAGTCTGATTGATTCAATCTCTGCACTCAACTCAAACTCACCTGTCTAAAGTTTCTCAGGTGTGTCAGAGTTTTTTAAGCCATTAACCAATAGATGAGCAGACTCCCATCAGAACAGATCATGTGACTGCGTGACAGGTTGGACTGCATTTTTGTGTTGGAGACTGGTGAAGCCTGGAGGCTGCATCATCGGTGAACCCAGCCCAGATTCTCGTCCATGAAGTCAGACCAGTTCAGATCTCCAATGAATAGAATAGACCTGCAGATATAAATAAAGTAGAATAGACCTGTAGATATGAATGGCGTAGAGTAGACCTACAGATATAAATAAAGTAGAGTAGACCTACAGATATAAATAAAGTAGAGTAGACCTACAGATATAAATAAAGTAGAATAGACCTACAGATATAAATAAAGTAGAATAGACCTGCAGATATTAATGGATTAGAATAGACCGGCAGATATAAATAAAGTAGAATAGACCTGGAGATATAAATAAAGTAGAACACAACTGCAGATATAAATAAAGTAGAATAGACCTGCAGATATTAATGGAGTAGAATAGACCTGCAGATATAAATAAAGTAGAATAGACCTGCAGATATTAATGGAGTAGAATAGACCTGCAGATATAAGTCACTGCTTGATGATTTGAATCAAACGCCAACGTGGGGGCGCCTACATTCTACTACGCTGATCGCTCATTCTGACAAAAAATATTTTATCTATAAGGCCAAATTCATTAAAAAAAAAACTCCACCCATCTTCATCAGCTTTATAATGGATCTCGACTCCACAGAGCCTGAGTACCTTGAGAATCTTTTCTTCTTTTTTTTATTATCATTGCGTACTTTCTAATTCTATTTTGCACACAAGATAAATTCAGCCTTGCCAAGGCAGTCCTGTTCTTTGAAAAGCTGCTCCAGAGCAGCGCTGAGGAGGAGGAGTCCGCCTGCGCCTTTAAATCCGCCTCTTCCGGCCTGACCTCCCTTCTTCCCCGGTTCACCTCCTCGCTCCGGCTCTAATCCTCCACCATGGGCTTCGGAGACCTGAAGGCCGCCTCTGGCATCAAAGTGCTCAATGCCTTCCTGGCGGACCGCAGCTATATCGAGGGGTGAGTACCGGGGCTCAGGAACGGAGCTCCGGAAAGGAGCTCCACGCCCTCCGCCAGGAGCCAACAGTTAGCAGTCGGTGGCTAACGGTTAGCAGATATTAGGATCAGTGTGAAGGATATACAGAATGAAAAGTAACTCTGTGTCAGGAGGCAAATGGTATTAATCATGTTTTTATTTAATGTTTTTTTTCTGTGAACGGAGAGATGTTAATTTAGTTTTACGTAGAGTTTAAAGAACAGCTACATTTCTTTTCTAACTGACAAGCCGCGTGCTCAATGTGGTCACGTGATCTAAACCTGCTGACGTAGTACTTCTGACGTCAAAACCTGAGACAACTTAAGATGACAATTTCAGGTACAGAAAAACAAAAGGTTGTTACACACAGAAAGAATGGGTATATGATGACTACTGGTGCATTTCAGATAACATTTTAGCAGTTTCATTGTTTCTTGCTTTTAATAGAGGTGCAATTTTTTTTTAATTAAAATCTGACCAGCCAATACAATTTCCAATTTTTTCTTGCACTATATGCGCTTTCAAAAGTTTATTTTTAGTTCTCGTATTTTGAAGGACTACAGTGGCAGCATGGATGAAAATGGACCGAGTACTCGTGCCTCGCTATGACATCCCGCTAGCTTTAGCCACTCTGTTCACGTTAGCATCCCGAGACTTCGCTTTGGGGTGATTAAATGTGTTGTGTGTGTGTGATTAAGTTCGCTGTGCCAAACGTTTTCGGGATTGCTGCTCAACAGCTTATTTTGTCCTATCTGGTGTTGCGAATTGCGAGCTTTGTTTTGTGGACTACTTCCAAGATGTTTGGAGCTCTGGTAGCTCTTACTTGGATTGCGTCTGCAGCGCATGCGTGTAACCGGCATGGAAAGTTGTCGGATTGTCGATTTCATCAAAGTAGGTTCATGGCACCGATGGGGCAGCCCATCGATCGCTGCATCTGTACTTTATAACTTAACAGAACTGATGCATATTAAATGACTAGAGGAAGTGAACGCACTTTCCTGTTTTTTAAACCGTGGTAAGTTCTATTTACTAGTGTGCAACTTAGTCCTAAAATTTTCTGGAGCCTTAAGTTTATTATTGACTGGAAAAAACGCTGATAAAGTGCTGGTTGGGCTTGGTGTTGCTGTGCATTCTGGGATTTGTAGTACCTGTTGTGTTTGTGCTATATACCAACAGGCTGGTTATTATAGAAATTAGATATGCTGGATATAATTGTTCTGTCGGCCGGAAGTGGCCCGCGGGACAACTCTCCTCTGTTAGTAAGTGAAGTACCTGTTAAAAGCCATGCACTTCATGCTTCTGTTAAGTTTAACGTTGCTATTTTTACCGCGGTCGACATCATCAAATTACTATATCATGATACACTTCAAGTAAAAATGTGCACCAACTATACATTCTTAAAATCTCTTGCGGTTTTTCACAATGCTGGTGACAGTTTGTGCGCGTGTCAAACGTGGGTTACACATCCCTGCATGTCCATCTTGGGTTCCTAATGTTTTTATTTAAATTATCCTGGTTGCCCCTTGGTATCTCTAAATGTCATTAGTCATGTTTTGCTTCTTTTTTCCCCCCACATTGTCAACATTTTGCATACTCTTGTTCTGTTTAAATGTTGATTTTTGAAATTGAAATTAAATAGGTGGGGCAAAAAAAAAGAAGCTCAGACTGATGGGGGTGTTGTTGGTCCAGAACCTGAAGGTGTTCTGTTATTGTAGAGGTCCGACTGGGACTGGCCTGTTCACAAGGATTTTTAATGTCGTGTTTACTTCTAATGGTTATGTCCTGAAGTTTTTATTTGGTCTATTCCCAGGTTCGTCCCTTCTCAGGCTGACGTAGTTGTCTTCGACGCCATCTCAGGCCAGCCCTCGGCGGACCTGTGCCATGCCCTCCGCTGGTACAACCACATTAAGTCGTACCAGAGCCAGAAGAACAGGTGAGGACAGTGATATCATCATCAGTGTGCGGCCTGCGTGTAGTTTCAGTGCAGTAAGCCCCGCCTCCTCCTCAGTCTCCCAGGTGTGAAGAAGGCTCTGGGTCACTATGGCCCCGCAGGTGTGGCTGACAACACGACTGGTCCTGTCCCCTCCTCTAAAGACGAGGACGATGACGATGACAATGACATCGACCTGTTTGGCTCTGATGAAGAGGTGATGTCACAGGTTGAATTGATGAGTGATGATTGATTGATAGAGAAAGGAAAACCTTCTATTTGCCCCGTATGCAAGTCCAGCGGAGTACATATCTTTCCTCATCAAACTGTTCATCATCCACATCAACAACAAAATGATGGGTTAGATTTATTTATTTTTTTCTTTTTCTGATTGGTTGTTTATTGTTCTGCTGATCATCCTGCAGGAAGACGCGGAGGTGGCGCGGAGGAAGGAGGAACGTCTGGCAGAGTACGCCGCGAGGAAGGCCAAGAGTACGTTACTCCAATCAGATTACAGTATTAGTTTAGGACTCTTTCCTCTAATTGGCATTTCGTCATTATGATCCAGTCGCCATGATTACCTATTGCCGTGGTAACTGTGTGCCCCCTCCCCTCAGAGCCAGCCCTCATCGCCAAGTCCTCCCTCCTATTGGACGTGAAGCCCTGGGACGATGAGACGGACATGGTCAAACTGGAAGAGTTAGTCCGCACCATTCAGATGGACGGGCTGGTGTGGGGACAGTGTAAGTAAAGACCAGCATAGACGGGCTGCTACGATTGGGATGTCACACATGACAATAGCTTAAACGTTTGAATATTTCAGAGGGAAAACAGGCATTTAACCTTTACAGAGGAGGAAATGCTAATACTGTCAAATATTAAATTTAAGAAAATATGTTCTGTCATTTGGGCAGGGCCACCTGTACAGGTTGCAGCAGTAGGTTTTCGCTGGTCCATGTTTGTAACCGTATATAATCAGCCGTCTTAACGTATAACTGGTGCGTTATCAGTAGATAACTGCAGTAATACTAAAAGTGTTATACTTTAAGTGCATTGATCAGAAATATTTTGATTATTCGGCTTTGCTCAATAACCTCGGATCAGTAGCCACTGATGTCTCTGCAGACACGATGATGATCCAACTCACCATCTTTCGGCTGAAGATTGATGAAAGTCTCTGATCTGAACTCTGCAGATGATTGAAATCAATTATTTGTACTACTGCGGTGGTTTCATGTATTCATAGTACGTTTCTTTTATTTTTGAATGCTTTGCACCGAGATACCAGGTCAAATTCCTTGCAATTGTCACTTGGTAATAAGCAGTATTCTGAGTCAAATTAGCTCTGATCAGACTGATTATTGATCATATTGATCTTCTCTGTGCAGCAAAACTGGTCCCAGTGGGTTACGGCATCAAGAAGCTGCAGATAAATTGTGTGGTGGAAGATGACAAGGTGAGCCTTTAGCTGATGTGACCCCCTGTAACCTGTGTCCTGTGACTAACCTTTACCCCCCCTCCCCCACAGGTGGGTACAGATATTTTGGAGGAGCAGATCACGGCATTTGAGGATTTCGTTCAGTCAATGGACGTTGCTGCCTTCAACAAAATATGAAAACCACTAACTAATAAAAGCATGTAAAAACCCACCGTAGTGTCTTATTTGGAAAGTCTGTTCCTGTGGGAGAAAAAGTTTGCCAGTCACAGGATTCTTTGACATAAGTGACAGGGATCCAGACCCATGTCGACATCATGGTTTGTTCAATTGGAAGGGGTTTGTCCTTAAATGACATCGTCAGCGAGACCCCGTAGACCTGGCCAGAACAAAGAAAATCCATTGATCGTAGGGCCAGGTTCTAACTGGATAAACTGTCCAGCACCATAACTATGTAAAATTTACCATATAATGATGGGTTCAAGTTTATGTATTTGATGCTGGCTTTTGTTTGGGTCCCTTGATTAAAGGTTCTATTGAAATTGGTCATTTATACTAATTAAAACAGGCGCGCCTGCCTCCTGTTGACATTTGGCTGCTGTTCGCTGATTGGCCTGTTGGCGGCAGCAGCTCCGTGGAGGCCCCTATTTTCCGCTTTTCCGTAGCGGAAGTAACAGGCCGGAAGTCAAAAAGCAGCAGAGGAGAGCGCGGCGGGAGAATTCAGCGTTTGGAAGTAAACTACGAATGGCTCCAGGTAAACCTACTGAAAGACGACCGATGAGCCGCTCTCTTCATTCAGGTGAAGTGGGCAATCGGTATGAATACATGATGGTTCTTAGGAGACGCCACAGGATTCTACCAGCTAGCTTGCTAGTAACCGGAGCCACGTCACCATTGGCTACGCCACTCTACAAACCGATTTAGCCCTTTTTACCGGACGTACAAGTTCTACGACGTATGAACTCCACGAATACATCCAGCCACAGCACTGTCCAGTGTCAGCCAATCGCAGTGCGTTACGGAGTATCGGCCAATCACAACGCATTCTAGGAGGGCGTCCGACAATCAGAGCGCGGTCCAATGAGAGAACCAGTCACAGCGGTGTGACACGTCAGACGACAGAAACGGAGTCGGGCTGTGTTCTGATCCAATCCACTCCAAACGTCATACGTTGGATGAAGTCCCGCCCTAAAAAACGTGTATATGGAAGAACATACCGCATTTGTCTGAGCGCCACCTAGTGGCACCAAAAAACTAGTTATTTATCAAGGTATAAACAAGCCCATGAACTCCATGCGATTAGAATTTGGTCGGGGAAACCTTATCAAGTTGGAGATGCATTATTGTGATGGTTGTGGGATTTTGAATAATGATGTGGGTGTAGCAAACCGCTAAATATTGTCTGGCCATTAATCTTGAGGTCGTAACTCCACCATAAACAGTCCAAGCTTAACTGAACCTGTCATGATTGATAAATGTCTTGTGTTGAAGGGGTCTGAGTGACAGACTTAATTTTTTTTATAACGCCATCTTTTGGCAGAAGGAAATGAGCTTCCTACTTTGATTTCTTACGACTATTTCGTTGATGCCATAATAAGTTGAAGATCTGTTCAACTGTCTTGCCGTGGCGACACAGCAAATTATGCTAAACAGGAAGTAGATGTTCGAGAGTTTAAATAAGCTTGAAAGTTTATAAAAAATTTGCTGAAAATCATTTCAAAGCATTGTGGGGGTTAAAAAGCCATTGATGTTTTTTCTATAATGGAAAGGTTTGGTCATGTACTCCTAATGTTGCTTTCTATTGTCGGATCTGTCCCTAACTCCACGTGTTGGACCACTTGTAATATAGTATTGATATGACTGTTGATTCAGCATCACTCTGGTGGTATTGATTGATTGATTTAAAGGAGACCATAAATGATTATTGATTATTTGGGTGGCTGTAGGATAGTGGGTAGAGCAGTTGTCTCCAAATCTTCTCAAAGGGTCCTTGAGCAAGACCCTAAACCCCAATCTGCTCCCCGGGCGCTGCAGGTAAATATACAGAGAACCAGTTGGACTAAGTTGTACCCCTTGTATGTTTTTAATAATAAAAATAATAAATTTAATTTATAATGCACTTTACATTTTATGTGTCTAACAAAGGTTGCTTCTTCTTCTTTAGCCAGGATGTTTTCAAAGTTGGTTGATTATAGCTGCCATATGTTTATAACTGATTCTTGATTTTAGCTGTGATGTTTTCACAACTAATTATTGATTACAATTATAACAAAGATGCTAATGGTTGTGTTTTTTCTCAGACTCATGGCTCCGCCTGGTTACCGGCGGTTACAGCATGGAGCGCTCTGATTGGCCAAGTAAGAGACTGACTGCACTAGTTCTAGGTGAGAAGTCAACAATAACCTTTGATTAATTATTGATGTATGATTGATAGTGATTAGATGTATTGATAGTGATTAGATGTATTGATGGTGATTAAATGTATTGATGGTGATTAGATGTATTGATAGTGATTAGATGTATTGATAGTGATTAAATGTATTGATGGTGATTATATGTATTGATGGTGATTAGATGTATTGA